>QQSS02040330.1:0-18576 GCA_003687565.2 Craspedacusta sowerbii
TATATATATATAATTATATAACAACTAAGAAAGATCCAGAGGCGACATCTGCCTCATTTAAAACTTGTGCCCGTATTTAAGTCTTCATGTCGTCTAAGTTCATTGTTCTCTTATAAAGACAAATTGCCATTATATTTATTATCTGGCGTAATTTACAAATGCAAAGCGCCATGTTCATAAACGGTTTTCGGAGGACTAAGGTCGCTCACCACTTACGGGAAGTCTTACTACTAAGGGACAATGCTCCACCACTGTCAGAGAAGACATGTTGTCCTGTGGCAAGTTCCCAGTAGTAATAAAATTAGCAAAGGTGCCTCCATCTTATATGACTAGATATCCAGAAAGATGCCATATTTACAGACTTATTTCACTAAAATCCTATAGCTCAAAGTATACGTCATTAAGGTGTCACATCATACTGGTTCAGATCGTATTTAAACGGAGGAAAACATGTGTTGTCATTAAACGCGTAGAATCCCGAACCTGAAGTTCGACTGCCGAAGTCTTCAAGTCCCCATCCTGGGGCTTAATACTTTTACTTTTGTACATAAGTTTAATAAATTATTTATTTTTTGGCTATCAACAGGACCTGTGCAACATCTTGCTGGTGATACTTTTATACTATTTAACAATACTCCAATAAGTAGAGTGAATTAAAAGTTGTAGCGAATTTACAAACATGATCGGCTATGTGTCAATCAGCTATGCGTGAATGCACGCTAGACCGATCACCAAAAGAGCGATTTCAAGCTCTCTTTCAAAATTAGCAATGTGCGAGTATTTTTGCTTGAAAAAAAAAGTATCTAGGAATTTTGTCAGATCCTTATATTTCCCGGGGGACTAATGTTGCTGAATCCTTAGAAAAACTTGAATGAGCGAATAAACTTGGCCGAAATCCGCAACTATGTTCTAACCTATTTTACACCCTTACAATGTACTTGTGCCCTTTCTGGGGTATTTGAACAAACACTATCTGAACCAAATCTCCAGACTTTAACAGATAACAACTAATAATGCAAGGCCTTGGTTTTCATAATCATACGCTTTCATTTCAAGCATACGATTTCTTTGCTTCTACCCAAGCGTTCATTGAATGGTGTAGATATAAAACGGGCATATAGCACAAAATTTCTGGGTCTAACCTTAGAAAGAAATTTGTCATGGACTCCACTCATAATTGCCGTAGAATCAAAGGTATCTAAAAATATGGGTGTGATAGGAAGAGCAAGAACGTGCTTAAAAGCAACAACGTGTTTTACTTTGCATTCATTCAACCCTACCTCTCATACGGAAACATTATCTGGGCTAGCACCCGCAAGAGTAGGTTATCAAAGCTACACCGACTCCAAAACGAGCTGTACACATCATTTCCTTTGCTGAAAGATTAGTTCACTCAATGTCTCTCATGGTGCACTGTAACATCCTGAACATATATGAGCAAAACATCTTTTAAATCCTAATCTTTATGTATAGACACAAAAATAAAGCCCTTCTTTCGGTATTTACTTCAAGCTTTAGTTGGATCAATCACCGGCATAGTAGTCGACTAGCCAGACATGGCTATTTGGAAAAGTCTGCTATTGGAAAGCAAAGATATAACATCCAGACTCGAGGGCCATACCTTTGGAATCGCTTTAATTGTATGAAAGCCAAAGAAGCCATGCATCTGAAAAAGTGCAAAGCTCAAAATAAGAATTTCCTACTCAATCACCCTACCGCTATTACAACCTTGTGGTAAGGATGATCCTTTGCAGGTGCTTTAAAACCATTGTTGCATAAACAACAAATTTTACAAAGAGGATCTGTATTAGGCTGTACGTTGTCCTCCAACTATCAGCGAATAATGATTAGACGAATTTTAACCACCTCGCAGTAAACCGCAAATCGATATCCCACGAAGCAGTAAATAGTGATTACATATGATGTTCGATTTTTTTTTTACCCATGCCTTGGAGATCACTCATGCGGACTTCGAAAATGGTTCTCTATGAGAAGGCTCAAGACCTTCTTGGGGAACTATGCTATCTCTGAGTAGCTAATCCGGACTGATAGTGACGAACTCTATAAAATGCTTGCAAATTTTTGCTTTGCGCTTCTTGTTTTGTTACTTGCGGTGAAACAACCCAAAAGAATAGAATTCTGTTTTACGATTGCTAATTTAACTTTTGAGGGACCTATGAAATAATGCATATGCGATAGCATTCATTGCTGTTACAAAAATAAACTTCTACACTGCCTCCCTAACCTTTATTAAGGTAAAGTACTTACTCTAAAAACTGGTGCAAAGAATGGTGGGAAACTTATAATTCCAAACAGACAGACGAAAAGATGTAATGGTGCAAGGATCATCCTCGTATAGACAACTTTCTGAATGAATATTAGCTCCACGATCTCCAAGACGACGATCAGGAGTGTGCGTAAAGTTTTACATAATCGCTTCACTGTGCGTGATGTTATGTAACATTCGCTCAGTTTCTGATATCCACGCATGGATTCATGTACGTAAGAAGTTTGCATGCGCGCGTTCGTTTGAAAAAAAATTTTTGCTTTCAAAGTCATCATTATCTGGCGGGACAGGATTTTGTAAATGATGATGATTTGATCGTAGATTTTGATACTGACAATATTATATAATGAAAGAAGGGGTGCAGATAATGATCAGAATACATTCAAGTTTCCAATCTTGTTCGTACGACGTTTACATCCTCAATCTGAGTCCGCTGCGACCACGGAGGATGTTCCCTTCTCTAAAAACGCAAATAAGAACTCTAGTTTCGTAAATTTTAGCTTCGTAATGAAATTTAATTCAAATTTGATGGTTTGACTGTTAGTTCTGCTTATAAGAAATAACTTAATGTCGTTAATATCTTTGATCTTTACAGAGCGCTTATAGAGGACATAAAATGCTGTTGTTGGTGTTAACAATCCACGTTTGGTATGACTTGGCTTCAGAGACTCCCTCAACCGCAAAGTCTCAAACTAATCTTAAAATTTTATTTATTTGTTTTAGTGTTTTGGTAAGCTGTTGCGTGCTTGTCTCCTGCCGTCGTACGGTCATTACGTGATAACGGTTCTACACCCAGCTGCTTTCTACGCACGGTATTTAAGTGGACACTTAAACCACGTTACCTCAAGCTTCTCCTTTCTTAACTTCCATCAGGCCTGCGTAGTCGCTTGCTCGGAATTCGCAACCATGGTGAGGAATCTTGTATGATCATGTGTTCTTTCAGTTTGTTGTTGTTCTTAGCAAGGCAGTTTTTTTCGCTATCATATTGCTATCCTTGTGACTCTAGTATTTACTCCATTGCTTGTTCGCTTCAGAACAGAAAACTACTGGAGCTTGTGTTGTGTTTCCACCAATGAGGATCCGTTAGTGTCCATCGTCATTAGATAAAACTTGAGTTTTCCTTGAAATGCCAGTCACTTCTTATGAAAAGTTTAGCTTATCTTCAAAATATTTATATTATCTATGTCCTATGTATATAATATGATTTATTTATTTTTAGTCGCTGGTAGTGCCGGAAGGTTTCCAGCACATTCTTCGTGTCATGAACACAAACATCGATGGGCGCACGAAAATTATGTATGCTTTGACTTCGATCAAGGGTTGTGGCCGTCGCTTTGCTAATATTGTCCTTAAGAAGGCAGACATTGATATGAGTAAACGGGCTGGAGAGTTATCAGAGGAGGAGGTTGAGCGAATCATCACCATTATGCAGAATCCACGACAGTACAAGATTCCTGACTGGTTCCTTAACAGGCAGAAAGATATTAAGGATGGAAAGTACTCACAGGTATGAAGTGAACGTTTGATAGTGTGGTGTACTAATTTTTTAAAATAGAAATATTTGCCACTCACCATAATTCATAGTGTAACAGCATCTCAGATAGTGCGGACTTCCATTTTTGGATAAAATGATTCAAGGATATGATGCTACTGCTATATAAGTGAGTGCAACTATTTATGATTTAATCATTTCGCCAGTGTACCGAATAGGTTGCAGGTTACGTTATGGATTTGATTTATGGTTTTGAAAAACCATTAGGTTTATGGATTTGATTTATGCTTTTGAAAAACTATTAGTCATTTAAGGGAGAGGAAAAAGCTCATTAGGTAGAGTGGCAATAAATTCTTTCAAATTTGTGTTTTCATTATCCAGGTTTTGATAACTATGTGATAGGTGCGACTGGTTGATTCTTGTAAGATTGCTCTCCCTTCAATTGGCATGTTTTGTTGGTTTCCTCTATTTCTAGTTATGTCAAATATACTGTGTTATGTTAACTCACAGTAAATTTTTAGTGCTGGAAATTTTGGTTCATGCAATTGATGTTGTCATAAGATTGCAAACTGTTGTATAACTTTTTTGCCTGTTGTACAGCTTTCCTGTTAACTGAAGGCAAAATTATGTAAGCATGTTAAAATCTGAGTGCGCTTTGTTTTCAAATAAGGCATTGCATTATGCTTCCAATAGCATTTGTGAGTGTTATTGCAAGGTCAATGCACCTACTCGTTGAACTTGAATATTCAATTTCTTTGCCATTGTTTGAATGCAAGCTGCATTAAATTTCAGATTTTGGCAAACAGTCTGGACATCAAGCTTCGAGAGGATCTGGAACGCTTAAAAAAGATCAAGGCTCATCGTGGCTTGCGACATTTTTGGGGGTATGGATGAGTTTTCAGAGTCATTAGTTACTTGCCTCGACTTGGAGGCATGAATTGTTGCTTTGTCATATTATCAGTTTGTGGATCATGGCCTTGGAAAACAAAGCTAGTAACTCTTCAGAACAGTACCTTGGCTCTTACAATATGGTCTTAACCTTCCGTGGAAGTCTTAAAGGTCTCATATTGCTAATGTTTCCACATATCAGAATCACGTATCATAGTCTTGTTAGTTTGATTTGTAGTTATTTTGACTCAGCGTGGATAAATTTATTGAATGGTAAAGATTACCCATTTTGTGAGCTCCTAGTATCACCTTGTCCTGAAGCTTTGTTCAGGAACTTCCCTAGTTCTCGAACTTGACATCCTCGTCTAAAAGCACAGTCAGTTAATTGGCCAAAATTTGTTTAAGACTGTTGCATTCTGGAGAGGGATCGTGTACTTCTAGGCTTGTCTTGTGGTAAAGAAATGATTTCCTGAAAGTGTTTTCTTGTATAGCTAGATACTATAATCATGTTGCTGACTGCTTTGCTAAAAGAGTGCAAAATGTGTGAGTGCCAATCAAAGTGATTGAATGAAGTTCAGTTGCTCTGGAAAAATTTTAGTTGAAATTGCTCAGTTCAAAAACGTTTGCCTCAGCATGCTATGAAAATTGCTCAGGATTGCATTGCAATGTATTACCAGGAACGGTCTAATCTAATCCCCATCACAGCTAAATAGAATGCAATGCTTAGAATGTTTAAGCAAGAACTGACAAAGTTCTTTTTTTATCTCTTGATAGTGCATGACGTTGTGATGAAGCTACATTCTTACTGTGTCGTATCTCACCAAATTCATGACTCTTCATCACTTGTTGTTATGTTCCATGTCTCATAGGAGTAATCGTTAAAGCTCTTTCTAAAGCACACCAAGAAAAGCATGCGACTTTGGAAGCTTATTGTTCCAAAAATCGGATTGTTCCGCTTTGATCTACGATTTTTGTACCATGGGCTTTGAACTTCATTTTACAAGTTTTACTTCCTTCAACGCAATTTAAATTCAACAATGTGCAAGCATAAGAGGCCTTTGACCTTATGGGAGAACCATGCTATAACCGAGAGTATAATTTTTTCGGATTTATTGACAACGCTCCGGTTGATACGATGTTTCTTATAATTTTCTTTGCTTGTTTATTATTTTTTTTGGTGAAATATAGCGAATTAAACAAAACATCCGCGCACGAAAACCCTTCCACCGTCATTTTCATGGATGATTCGATCGTGAGACTTGAACACAGTGAACCTTGGAAGGGGGTTCCTTAAATATTTGACCAGTTCAGATGCCGCAGTTTAATTAAGATCAGAGTAGAATAGATAAAAAAAAAACTTCGCATAACGCCGTCATCGTTTTCCTCGTTATGCAGTGCAAGTCTCATGCGAAGTTTTAGACTTGTTCTGACACGAGAATGAAACAGAATAAATTTACCGATAATTAAAGAAGCTGACGTTTTGCGACTCTATAATTCTACTGTAAGAATATCTGTTTTTTTTTTAACTGTGATTTTGGTGGTCATTTCATCATCTTTATTTAATCGTGGGCAGTTGCTGGCAAGGGTCCTCTCAATACTTATTCTATTCCTGGAGTTAAAGTATAGTTGATCCAGAGCGTGCTTTGCGCGTTTATCCAGCCTCAAGTTGCACATTTAGTTAAGATATTGGTAAAGAAGAAGCACTTACTATAAACTTGGTATTTCATAGCGTGTAAATTAAAAACAATTTAAAACAGTTAACGTGTTTGTCGCTGTGCTGGCTGTGTCTGCTTTGCCTTTTTCCATGCAGACCGTTATTTTTTGCGTTGAGGATGCTTTTAGTGTGCTTGATTGAGTTTGTGTTGAGGAGGCTTCGTGTGCGCTCGCACTGTCTGTATGCTGAAATTTTGCGTTGGGAACGCTGTATTTTCTCTTCGGTATGTGTCGCCTTGAAAAGTTTCCTCGGATTTGCCGTTGGCGCGTTGGTTTTCGAGCTGCAATTTATCGAAGTATCTCCCCATTGGGCTGGAAAATGCGATGCTCTATCAGTGCCTACTCGTTGATGAGTTACTAACGAATCTTTTTTTATTTTTCCTTTGTAGCTTGCGTGTTCGCGGACAGCACACGAAGACAACAGGTCGCAAGGGACGTACTGTGGGTGTCTCTAAAAAGAAGACATAAATGAGCACCTTATGATCTGAAATAATTTGTCGCCGTTATTTTTTCTTCTCAGATTCGCTTAAAGTCGGTAGTGATACATAGATGCGTCGTGGTCCTCTGATTATCATGTAGAGAGTTCGAACGAAAGAATGCGGTCATTTCCCCTCAAATGGACGGAACTTAGCAGATAACATAAAATTTTAAGGTTACAGATCGGTCCGCGGGAGAAGCAGAGGACATTGTATACATACATACATACATACATGCATACATACATACATACATACATACATACATACATACGTACATACATACATACATAATTAGAGAAAAAAAAAACAGACTTCCGGAAATGACCGTAGGGGAACACTAACTCGGAATCGAGTTCTCGTGAAACGAACAATTTATGTCCCAGTGCGTAGTTGTCGGTCAACCCAGTGCGCAGTCTTCGCGAATCGCAAATCGATCACAATGTTCCATTTCACCGACCTATCAGATTTGAGACAACGCACTGAGCCCACAAAATCGGGAGCAATGACCATCTAAATTTTCACAGGAACGAAGAGTGCGCTTGTAATGGATATGCGTTACGTACACATGCAAGTCTGCCATATTTCATTGGCGGAGTGCACGACATGTCTTAGTCCACGGACTTAACAAGAGCCAGCCATGTATAGAAAGCTATCTACATCCTCTCAAAATTCTCAAACTTTCGCTGTTTCGCATTCAACTCTCGTGCATGTGACCTATTCATCGTATCGTTACTCATTTAACGTATCAATACACTCCGTAAACCATGGTTCTAGCGCGGAGGAGCAAAAGATTAGATCACGCAGTGCCAAATAAGCCCAAAGGAATGTGGCGGTGTCAGAATGTTTTGTGGGGCCTGTTCGATAAAGTCATTGGAAAGAATGAAACCTATAAATTTTTGTGAGGTTTCGGTCCTTTCTTGGGCCATCTTCAGACTAATCGAACTAGAATAAAAAAAGAAAGTCTCCAAAAGAAACAAGCAGAGCACACATCGCCAGCGTCTAATCTTTGAAGTCGAGACAAAACGGCTTCAACAGGAGGATAAAGGGGTTGCTTAATACTTAACGATAGCGAGAACACTTCGCGCATAGAAACATGACGCTTCTCAAGTGTTCATGAGCGAAACAGAAAGGTGAAGTTGGAAGACGCCCGAATCAATTGTTCGTACATTGCAGAGGTTATCCGAAGTGGTTAAATGCTATTAAAGGATATACTGTATCCTGGTCTGACATTCGTGCACTGGCTCTTCGCTCGAATTTGATTTTCCATTATTTCAAGGGCTTTCTTGCCCATGGCTTGCACCTTCGGAGTACTGTAAATTGAGTTGGGAAGAGTGGAGGCTGGTGACGCAGAGTAAGGTACATTTCAACTTGCGCTGGAGAATTGGGTTTTTAAGTTAAGATAAAGTTGTTTTTGTTAGTATAGTTTTATGAGTTGCATTAATCCAAGACGTATCACACCACTAACCTTGTTGTTTTTATTCTCTAATTCGTATTAATTATTATATACTATGCTTTAGTCTTATTTTTGTTGCGTCTATTTTAAGTTTCTTTATTTAGCACTGCCATTAACATAATATGAAAAAATCCTCCAGCGTCCCATGCATCAGAATATAAAATTGAAGATATTTAATTCGGCTTGAAGTAAGCACTGAGACAAGTACGCAAGGCATCATGGGAGATTTCAACGAGAAAAACTGATGTCGAGAAGAAC
The DNA here is from genome assembly GCA_003687565.2 of Craspedacusta sowerbii. Classification (NCBI taxonomy): domain Eukaryota; kingdom Metazoa; phylum Cnidaria; class Hydrozoa; order Limnomedusae; family Olindiidae; genus Craspedacusta; species Craspedacusta sowerbii. The sequence continues at coordinate 8,571 of QQSS02040330.1, forward strand.
TAGTCATGTTCTTTGATGTAACGAAGCAGGGTGACAGTCGAAGTGCAAAACAGGTTCGAACAGGCTTGACACCTCTGAAGCACCACCCAAGTTGGTGGAGGAGTTCACATCAACTTTCTTGGGCAGCTATGATGACTATAATCCCAGGGGAAAAAAATGGAGTACATGGTATCGTTAATTTGGCAGTACAAGAAGATCAGCTTTAATCGGAGCGGAAGGATGAGTAAAGAGCTAGCTTGAACGCGGAATTTCAGTTCAGCAATTAAAGAATGGGTCTTTACAGCAGTCTCTCTGATACCAACAGCATCACAGGCAGATCGCTATGAAGATTATGACGCTTATGAAGCAGCTACATAACAACAATTGTTCATAGCATCCACAGCATTCCATCTCAATTCATCTTAAGACCAGTGACGATAGGAGCCCTTGCAGCACTGCGTCAAGAAATATCGTAGTGCTTGATAAGTTACACAAAACAGAAGAAAAGGCAGAGAAAACTCTTTTCAAGTAAATGTTATAAGTCTTCATTATCGGTTTACGCAAGCTAAACTAGGCATAATATTAATAAAGTATTAGGCACACCCTTCTTAGCAAATGCATTATAAGCCCTTTCTAAACAAGAACTTTGTTCCGCATACCCCAAAGACGAAAGTAGGGAATAAACTTAGCACCGGATATTTGAAATTCAATTGCCTGAGAATTGTTTCTAGCTTTACTAAGGAGAGACTTGTTGCATTTTAATGGGTGTTCTAATGTTCTAATCGTTATTAATTGCTTTCAGATTTCTTCTAACCCGAGCAGTAAGGACAGCGTTGTTAATTGCTTTAGAAATTATATTGGTTGTAAAATTACCGTGCTGGCTGTAAAGGCAAATCGTCACATTGAAGCATGAAAATCAGCACATTTGCAAAATTTATCGGGGAGGCCTCAAGACACCTCCCATCCCGGTCGAAACACACTTAGGCAAGGGAGAAGCCTCCCGTTCAAGGGAAAGCCTTGTGGGAGAGTGGCTACAAAGCTCGGGTGGTATGAACGGGGTATTTCTGTTGTAGATAAAGTGCCTATAAATTTACGGAGGAAATTTGAAGAAAGTGATGAACATGCGTCAGAGGAGGCATAAGCTTGGCAACCCCGTGAAACCCCTGATCCATACTCTTTCTGTTTAGGTGATCCCTTCCTCCTCCTTTCCCATCTTTCTTACAATTGTTTCATTCTTTTCCCCGTCGGTCCATATTGTCATAATGGAAACTTCATTGGATCTAATATAAGTTTCTTAGTTAATTACTGGTTAACGTATTTGTATTTCAGCGTTCAATCTGAATGTCAAAGTGATCGTATGGAATGAAGAGGCGGCCAGGGCATTAGCAACCTAATCCTAGCAAGTCAAGGATACATCTAAACAAAAGCGTAAAAAATGAAGCGCTTAATACGGCCATATGTTTGCAAAGCAAGTATGTAAATAAATCAGGGATTTTCTATTCGAAAGAGCGACAAACCATGGTTCATATCATAGATTGAACAGAGACTGTATACAAAATCGACAGACAACAATCTACGTGCGTATCGTCGTCTTTCAGGAATTGCGAGGAAGTGACACCACCAGATGCCATAGCTTCAGTGTACACAGAAATGTTGCTGCATACCATAGTTCCAAGCGCAGTAAATTGGTTTATGAGTAACGATGCACAGCGGATAAAAAAAAGTTCATAGGATTTGATAAATCATAGCGCATGCTGCATGCCTATATCAGCAAGCGCCACAGAAATGTGACCTCGAGATACAACTGGACGCACGCAGCTTAATTGCCTTAAACGATTTTGAAAATAGAAAAATGATGCGACTGAATAAAGTACGAAGATAGAGCAGAAACTTCTAGTTTTATTAATTGATTTGGTCAGGCTGTTTACTATGCTGACATTTTCCATGGATTTTAGCAAAGCCTCTGGTTGCACTAACAAGCAATATTGGCAAAACTTCGAAAGCTCGATGAATTTCACAAAACATGAAAGTCACTAGAAACAAATGCAGAAGAAATCCAACTCAACCATGACTTGCTCCACTCATATCGCGACTTTCAAGAAGTCAATTTTCTTCTAGTCCTGATAAAAACGTTAGTCCACTGCTGATCATGTTGAATGTCGAACAGAGATATGCAAATAATACTCCAGCAAATTGCCGAAATAATTTTTTTACAAAAGAAACTGATTATTGGACCTGCATCAGGTTTTACATAAACAGGGGATAGCACTAGCTGACAGCTGTTGGGTAACAACGGCGAATATTAACGGCGTTAATAGAATTAGGAAAAGTTATCGCATCTTTACTGCGTGGTCACAGCTAAGATTTGAGAAGAATCTATCAAAAGCCAGAACGCATGCCACATGCCCGGGAACATAAGGTTAGCCGGTTTGCGTATCACTTAGACAAAAGTTGCAGTTTAAAAGCCATGCAACACTTCCATAAACTTGCTTGCGGCATCAAGTGCCAGAACGTAAAGAGAAAGATTCTCACATGCTTCGACGAGAGTCCAAGAGGTCACGGACCATGACGTTGACGATATGTATTAACATAGAGGATATTAGAGGTTATCGAATTGAACGACGATACCAAAAGGCCACCTAGTTCACTGACCAGTACTTGACTACGAACCCAATCGTGAAAGCGTGACAATGCGTTACGCGATACCTGAAGGCTCCACATGCAGGCTATGATTAATTAATTTAACATGGAAGAACTCTGAGCAAAGCATACGAGAAGTGGAAGTTTAGAACTGAAATCAAACATCATTATACTTCAAACAACTGCTCTGCCAGTAGTCGGCCGCATGTATTTACATAATCCATGAGGCACCCACTACTGTTTCGGTCAATGCTACGCAAACAAAAAAAAAAAAACAAAAACGTAAAGATGATGATACTGATTAAAAACATGGCCCTGACTCTGTTACAGATACGACTAAGCTCTCACAAAAAAGCGCATTATAACTCTGTACCGCATCTCTTTCGAGGCAAAGAAAACCTCAAAATATAAATACCCAAATCTGCTTGTGACATTTGGATGTGCAAAGCAACATCCGTCTGCAAAGAGAAACACCCACACTGTTCTGAGCTTGAACAAGTGAGCAATCGTAAGGATTGGACATGGTAAATGCAAAAGATATCAAAAACTAGCATTTACACATATCAAACAAAACGGAGGTAAATAGAAAAAACTGCAGCAGAAAAGGCAGATAATTTCGGTTCAACAAGCATTTCATGCACAACTATGGTCTTGTAAATTCTAGCCGAGTAAAGAACTGCGCAAATTACGAACGGTAAGACCAACACTTGGCAGCAAGCCAAGTTGATGTACAATTAACTTCGCAACCTTACCTACCGAGGGCAGAAAAGTTGGCAAGTTTGGAAAGGCTTGGAAAGTCCTCAAAACATACTAGTGCTGATGACGTATGTCCGCTTTTTCATCACAAGTAATCTGACTCAACTTAACACAACCCAGTTTGAGAATTTACCTAAATTGAGATTTTTCCACTTACCTTAGTTGAGTTTTCAAACGTACTAAATTTAATAAAATAACACCACACATACAAATTAACACTTAAGATTAACCATACAATATTATTTAATATGAAACAGCACAAAATACAGTTAAGTGGGAGACACTACCGTCTATGCATCAATAAATAAGAGTCTACAAATTACAGGGAATGGTACATATTAGATATAGTGTAATAGCTTGTGTAAGACATCTAAGATAACAGCTGATCAGGCAAATAGCTTATGACGATTCATCTATTAATGAGATATTGCCATATTAGAGCTATAACTGTGCAAAATGTATGAACCTATATAAATGCATTAAAATATATAAAGGCTCAAAAGCAGAAAAAATGCTAATACTATCATTGCACGAGAATGCGCACTTAACACATTATAAAGACCTAGTGGGTTCAAACATACTCACAAACAAAGCACAAAGAATGACGAGACCTGAATGCCAACATCACAGAAACATGATAATTTATTAAAAATCATTTACAAGCTACTTTAGAACATGTCCAGTAATGCATAATACTTGGGATTTATATCAAGTTTACAATCTTTGCACGGGAAATCTTTTGTTAGAAATGGCTCATACCAGAAATTAACAGCAAGATTCCGTGCCTGGGAAGATGGATAAGATTGAACTTCATGCCACCAAAATGCAGGCATGAACAATGCATCACCTTCAGAAAGGACACACTTCAAAGACTTTGCATATGTAAAATTTGCAAACCGAGTGAGATCTGGCTTCAAGATATTCACAGGAGACATAACCATGGATGTGCTATCCAAAAGTTTATCATAATGAAATTTACCATTAGAATGATCATAACTTAAAACAGCCTCCTGAATGTGCCCCTCATATAAGTTATAGCTATTGTGTGGATCATATAGCACCAGCTCCTTCATTCCGCTTACTTGGCAAAGAATATTGTCAAATGGGTCAAAGTGCAGTTTTCCAAGTGTATTCCCACTTGATAACCACATATTGATTGATGACAGTTCCAAGTGGTGCATAAACGGAAAATGCGTAATATCCTTTTCCAGCATTGGAAAATGCTCTCGTATAGACGAATACTCTAGGTAAGCAGACAAATTTTGAGAATTCTTTGACATCAAATCTAAGAAAGATGAAAATGATATATCTAATGTTGCTGGCCGAATTACAACAAGATCCGGAAAAGCCAACTTCGCTTTTACTTGGGGTGGGACATAAAACTCATTAAAATTTGAAAACAATGATGCACTGTCACACCCTTCAAATACTCCATCAGCTGTGAGTTTTATGTGAACCTTTGAACTACCATACTTCTGCCGCAGATAGTCATTGCTCCATAACTTAAAGGCAGGCCAGCGCTTTACAATGTTTCGAACAACAAAAGGCTTTGACTTTGCAAGGTAGTCATGGTAAAACTCATTCCAACTTGGCACAGTATCCCGCCTCTCACATAGATCATTATTCGAAGACTTCATAAAATTACTATCCTCAGCAGAAACCCTATACAGGTTTCTTAATATTTGTTCTCGTTTTATCCCAACGTCAGTCAAACCACCACTTACATTTACAAAACAGTGGCAATTACCGTTAATAAAAGCAACAAGATTTTCGACATTCATTCCAAGAGGTACAGAGATAGGGACAGGCTGATGAATAGGAGCACCAAGCAAGCAAGTTAGATCTGGCTTGATGACACTGAAGATAACGATCTGAGAACGTTCAGGATATTCCTTTTTACTGAGTGAGCTGCTGAATATTTCTGCTTCCTCTTTCAAGATACCAACAACAACCTTGCCAGTGACAGCAAATACTTGCTGCAATAATTCGAGTTTATCCAATACTGAGTGGTCCAGTCCAACGACAACACACGATGCTTTTGTCAACAATATTATGTCAGCCATATTGACAGTAAGAACAGGACTTACTGATGGTGCTTGCCTCAGAAGACAAAGCAACACCATAGGCAATACATTGCTCTTCATAGTTGAATCTTCAAAGCTTATAACATCAATAACAATAAATTAGAAATAATGATTCTGCAGTTGCACTAAGTTATTTCATACCTTCGATTATACAAAGTAGCAGCTACTCGTTCCCACAATACTACAATAAGTTGGGTCGGCGACTTCAAGTAAAAGCGAAACGGCTTTTTAAGTACTCAATGGGCATGTGAGCGTTAACATAGATCAGCTATATCAAAATTCGATGGTATGGAGTACGTGTGCACGTGCGTGCCTCTCTGTTTGTGCGTTTGTGGATTTGTGTGCGTGTTTTCTACCAGTGTCATGTTTTTCATAAGGCAACAAGAATAAGGTTTGCGATTTGTCGTACAATATAAAAAAACTTGGCCAAGATTTAGGTTTCATAGACTGCAAAATTCGCACGCGGCGGTACAGTGACAGATTTTCATCCAGCAGGCCTTTCGCGATGCTTCCTTGCATACCTATAATTACACTGGATTGGCACCCTGCCTCTGCGGAAAGGCTTGTGTTGGAGCCGCGTGCAGAACCAAGGCGACCTAGATAACATGTTAGATGCTATTAGGTGGCCTTCGTAGAAAGATTGCTCTTGAAATGGCTAGGTACTTGTTTTGTTGTTCTTCTTTCGGGATTCGAGATAAGAGATCTAATAGGAGAGGGCAGGCCTTTCGGCCTTGTAAGCCTTTCAAAATTATGCTATTGCGCCCGGTCCGATCTCGTCCAAGTAGGATAAAACCTTCTGATTTTCTTCTGTTTGAAGTGGAGCTAGCCGCTTTCGTAATGGCATTACGAAATGCTTGTGCTTAATAAGTGATGCTTGATGCTTGTGCTTCAATATAGGATTTGAGCCATTACAGATTGAGTATGTATTTGGGGTTATCAGACTGATAAAGTTTGCAATGAATTTTTCACTGTTCTGTTCTGTTCACTTCTTTACACTTCTCAACTCAGTGTTGTTACTTGCTTTGCAAAATTTAGGCTATTTCTCCGTTTAGTCCCTGAATCTTGATTTGTAATATATTTGCAAGTGAATGTGTTTTTTTTTATGACATAGTTATGCAAGGCAAAAGCAAAGCCTTCATTTTTGGCAAATTACGTGACAGTGTCCGATCAGTGATCCCAGGAAAGTAGCTTGCTAAGAAACGTTATTTTTGCGTTTTAAATGTTTTGCTAGCACTGAAAATACTTTATATGCATCCAACTTTCTTCACCTGGTAGTATTATTTACCATAGTCATGTTAGAAAAGAATCCAATGTAATGTTTTTTGGATTGCATGCATTTTGCAAGTTGCATTTCATACGCTTGCATGGATAAGGATCTGTGCTTTTAGTAAATAGCCTTCTGTCATATCCTCTTGTATTTGGCTTTGACCAGCCTCCTAGCAAATACCTATTTTCTTATTTCTGAGCTCTGTTAGTAATCAATGGGATGTTTTAAGGCTGCCCTCTTTCAGGGCATGCAAGTTTTACTTGTAAAGAGTGCTTATTTTTGATTCAAAGTTTAAAAGATTGCGTGGATTTTTATTATTTATTTTCTTTAGCCAGATTATGGAATTTTTGGATTATAAATTATTGGAATTTTCTGTTGGTAGTTAAATAAGTATACTATTATCTATTAGATAAATGTAGCTCAACCTTAGACCCTATTTCTGTTGTGGGTGGTGTTTGAAAGCATGGTTAGTTGTTATAAAACTTGACACAGTGCAAAATGATCTGACAAGCTAAAGCTCCACAAATCTCTGGTGGCGCTTTTTGCATTGACATTTATTTGCATAAGCTACTATTAATTATGCGTGTTCATTGAATTAGTCTGGTTTGATTAGAACTTGTGATTTTTGGTATACTATTTGTAAATCTTTTAATGCAATTTTTCTGAGGTGGCTGTAATTTACTTCTGCAGTGCTAGATTTGCTTGGGCATTTTATAACAAAACTTTTATGTATTACATGATCAGTAGTAGGTATCAGAAGTAGGTTATGTTTGATGTGGCGTGATGAATGGTAAGGTTTTATGTATGCATGGCTCATTCCTTGCCCTGGACTATGTTAGTAGAACACAGGACTTGTTAGCAAGTTGTTTCTTAAACCCATCATGTCAGAGCCTGATTTAAGTGCATGGGATATGATTAACTTATAACATGAAATGTTTCCTAATATTAGAATGTTTTTGTTGACCTCACTGTTTTGCGGCCCCGTAAATCTTCCTTGGGCCATTCTCTCCAATCAATTTCACTTTTATTTAATCATTCAGTGATCTGGACAACTTTATTGCTGTATTCTTGATCTTATGGAATCTATACCGGCAGCCCTTATTGCTGCATATTCTCCGATAGATGTTGCCAGCAATGGTGATAAGGATGGCTACTTGACGGTATTGCATATGCGATAAGGTATTGGATATGTGGTGCCATGAAAGCTGCCCCTTGCAATTTTGCTGTGGCTGCAATGCTAGCAAAAATCTTCTAAATGTTAAATGGGAACCACATGATTATTTTTCTTGTTGTCTGCAATGCCTTTATTGAAAGCGATCTTCCTGGTTTTAAACTTTACTTGCTAGATCATTGGTGTGGCAAGAAAAATGTTAGCCGCCTTCTGCTACTCATCTCTATCTCACAATTGTGAGGTGAAGGTGAATCACATTTTGCACCTCTGCATCTTCTTGTCTAAGCAGAAATCATCGTGGAAGTAACTCCCAGCGCTGCTGCAATTGCCAAGCAGCAGCAAACAATAGAGCAAACTCTTGATGAGCTGGAAGTCGGGGTTCGCAGTTGCTAGAGAACAATGAAGAGTAGGAAGATTTCTTCGTAGCAGACGGGCTAGTGTTTTCTCGATCAGTAGGTGAAAATATTTGCAAGCTGAAGAACCGAAAACATTAATCGCGCCCGCGTAAGTCTGATATCTTTCCGGTTGCATGATCTCCTATAGCACTTGATAGTACACGGGCAGATATGGCATTCCCAAGATCGCTCATTCCTTGCCGAATACCGTGATCTCTCTACGTCGAACATCGCTCTCGTGTTGGAAGTGCTCGTTTCACCAGGCAATACCGGACATATCTCCATGGCCGCCTTTGCCTTCCCCTACTCGAATCTTCAGAAATAAATGCGTTGCACGTTCTAGATTGCGTCGGGACTTCGCTGTCTTCTACCCATGCTGTTACTAAGAAGCAACTCGCGAACCTAAACTTCATGACCTGCACATTAGAACACTGCTGCCTGATTACGGAAATCACACTACCATAGTTGATGTATATTTTGTATACAAGCATAATTTCACCAGATGCCTTATGCAGATATTACTTAAGTGCTTTTTTTGAGTTCGGCCTACCGATTTATTAGGGCTTTATCCGTGATAGGATAGCATTTTCTTATTCCTTGACTCTCCTGGTCGATTTGACATGTTCGAAAACTCGGTTTGACGTGCGCATCGAATTGCTGGACCCCGTATGCTGCGGACTAGAATAAGTATTTTGCTCGACTCGATTGACAGCAGGCGTTTCCCATCTTATGCAATACTTAAGGCCCTTTCTGTTCGTCCCGGAGACTTTGTTGCCCATTGTTTGGACATGGTTGAGATCGTTTCTGAGGATCCTAAGGAATTAAGAAGGAACTAAGGAACTAAGAAAGGAATTTTTTTTCTGGTTTAAGTGCACCTTTTTGAATCTCTTATTTTGTACTAGTTGTTTGCTATTAATTTGTCATTCTTTCAGTTCTACCTAGTATTTCTGGCTATTTGTTTGTGGACTAAGCCGTTTTCTGTTCTTATGTTGATATTTTGCTGTAAATCCATATTACATCGATAGTATTCTGATATTTATTATTTTTGTTTATATGGGTTGGTTAAAACAAAGCGTGCAGTGAGACTGCATCCCCACTTCATCCCTTTATTACTTGACATGGTTTTTGTTATTGAAATTACTAACTCGCGCCAGAACTGTGTTCGATGTGAGCATGGCCGTTTTGTTTGTATTGTTTTTTGTTTTGTGTTGATTGTTGGAAGTTTTTTTGCGTCATTCTTTGCGGCGCTCGACGATGGCCTTCGGTGGCAGAAGCGGCTTGCCAGACAGGCAGCATTTTTTACACTTGATTAAACTGTATATTATGTAACAACGTATGCGATGATTTGTTCTGAATAGTGACTTTGGTTGAAGAGATTTGCGTGCATAGCTTCTGGTTATTATTTAGGTTGCCCTGGGAATTACCCTTTTCTTGTTTACCTGGCGACCATGAGTTTTGGTCAAAGTAGAGAAATTTGTTAATGATTTGATTTAAATTTTGCGTTTGTTTTGACGATTCTTTTTTGTACATGAATACATATTTAATATGATAACTTTAACCGGCGTTTAACTCTTGATGTCATATGCTGTTTAATTCATAGTGCATTAATTTTTCTATAAACATCTACGACATAACTGGCATCTATCTATCTATCTATCTATCTATCTATCTATCTATCTATCTATCTATCTATCTATCTATCTATCTATCTATC
>QQSS02040441.1:0-18576 GCA_003687565.2 Craspedacusta sowerbii
GTATGTATGTATGTATGTATGTATGTATGTATGTATGTATGTATGTATGTATGTATGTATGTATGTATGTTCTTTAAAATTTTGTTCTCGTGAAAAATACAGCAAACATTGCATATGTGTCAAACTATAACACGCAATATGCATGTTCGTCCAGCTACTGTTTCTTCATCTGCCGCTAACCAGGACTTTTTACTTTGAAAGTTTCTGTTCGAACCAATGATTCATCGCGTAGATCCGAATTGCGTTTGTTTTTGTCGACGCCGGTTTGTTGCTACTCTTCAAGCACAATTTCCCATCATGCCATTGTGACAGACTTGCCGCTGCCTATATTTACTATGTTTTGCTGTGGACCACATTCTGTCCTGTATATCCTGTCTGTCTATCCTGTATTTCAAGCACGTCCCTTACTTTGCTGTTGTAGTTTTGCTTTGCGTGCGACAATGATTTTTAACATTCGTCCAATCCATTAAACCCTCGCATGATTTCGCACATACTTGCCACAGGAGCAATTAACCTGGTAGCATTCAGGATTGCTGCACCTTAGTTTCGGCGATTTCTTGTTAGCCGTAAGTAGCATCTCCAAGCTAGCTGGTGACATGCATATAGTCCTGGCTTTTGACATTCGATTTTTCACAAAGATATGGAGCTCAAGGAATAACTGCCGTTTCCGCAAACTCTCTATCCTTTTGCTGCTTTTCTTTTTAGAAAGTTAATCTCTTCTTCTAAGTATTTTTCCCTGTAAAGCCTTTTTGCTCGTTTTAAAATCAAACGAATGTTGCCATGGCTTTGCTTGGATCAACAGAACAGAGTGGTTTTATCTAGACGTTTGTAAAAATCAGCTGTCTAAAGATTTTCCCATATGAAATAGTTATTTACAAGGAACATCTGTAAAGCGTTTTTGACATCCAGAAGTGTTAGTTTGCTCCTCTTCTTAAAAACCATTATCTCTTGATAACATATCTACCTCGAGTTCAGTTAACTGGTAGATGGGAACCGACGGATATAAGTTTTGCACGTCTTGCGAAACTTCCACCTTTTTATTGGCACGAATCTACTTTAAGACCATGGTGTAAAATCGACCCATGGTCTACTTTGAAGCTGTCTCGACATGTAACCGTGCATAACTTTATTTTGGAGGGGTTTGCTTCTGGTAAACATTACTGCCCCAGCGTCGCCTATGCCTACAGAACGAGGAGTTCTTGTAGCATCGCCGGTTAAGTCGATTCGTTCCTAACTTCAGTCGCGATCCGTTGCTTATTGCCCTATGAAGACACGTATTAAGATTTAGGGGAGGTTGACTGTAAGATCGGCATTGTTGTTAGCACTTCATGGACGCACTTTATGGATCTGTTAGTCGACAGGCAAAGAATGGGCGAAACAGAGAAGATCGGGGGAGGGCGGGAGGAGGATCGGAAGCGTTGGGAAGAAGACGAAATTTTCAGACAGGTACTTCGAACTACTTCTCATTCCTCTGTGTACGCGTTTAATTCCATGTACGCTTGACCTCGCTTGCAGGATAAGCAATCATCTGTTCTCGTGTAAGCGTCATCATCAGCAAGCTCATTTGACACAAGCACTCGATTGCTATGTACTAGTCACGGATAAAATATTGTTATGTCATAGAAAGGTAAAGTAGGGTATAAAATAGTTTAAGAGGCATTTTATACTCTAAGTTGGGAAGCATGTTTGCTTTCCACTGTCTGCTTTTGTTGGAATGGTACCATGGAACGCTTCAGATTAAATTAACGACAGATCTTCATATCAACAGGTTCTCAAGGTCCATCAAGAGACAGTTGATGGCTACCTTACTGGCATTATCTCCAGAGCGATCGAGAAAACTGCCAGTGAACAAGCCCGGAAGGAAGTTGAAGACCTAGCAGAAGAACTCAACGAAGTTGCCTGCCAGATATCATTGTAAGCTGCTTCTTTTCAGACTTACGGAAGACGTACGGTGTAAGATGAGCCTTGCCATGCTTTGGTATAGCATACGAAAAGGATGAATCTAATGTAGGCATGGTCTTGCGAAGGCTAGGTTTGTATTGAGTGATTAATACGATAAGTTAGCTATGTCATATGAAAGTCGAGTGTATGCTGAATGTAGCATGAAATGAGTCTAGCGTAAGCAGCTGAAGTGTACTGATAAGTCTGCTGTAGGCTGGGATTAGTGAAGGTTAATTTTCAGTTGGGTCTAGCAGGGACTTGCATTGACTTCGTTTGGCGTCGAACCTCGTCAATGTCGATCATTGGTTGGATCGGTAAAACTGCCGTTAACCGAAATGGAAATTTTCAATTCCGATTTCACTTTTATTTACGCTCGATAATGAAAATTACCGTATCAAAATGAAAAGGATAATCTAGCTGGCAAAATGAAGAGCTAACTAAGCCGAGTAAAAATGAAGGAAAAACACGTGCAGGTACTGCAATAGCCAGTCGTATATAAGATAAACCCCGCTGAATGGTTACCCAAAATATATGTAATACATTGCAAGCACGTCTGGAACCATTTCTGTTTTTTTTTTAATTTATATTTAGCTCGAAAAGGCCTTCATTGGCACTTGACTTCATGGCTTATGAAGTGCGTTTAGTTGAGCAGGAGCAGACTTACATATTTGCTTACGTGTTCGTCAAAATTGAATTATCTATTTGTTGCATTTATTACATTATGCCAGTAGAATTAAGCGACGTGTATGCAAGCGCACTGATAACGACGAGAAATAAGATATCTTTAACACGTTTGAGTGCAGTGAGGTAATTGATAGTTGAATATGCTATTCGTCTCTTGCTTCGTGGTTTAAAGTAACAGGATTGAACTGACTGGCGACGACGCAATTCAGCGAGCTATATATTAGCAACTGTCTAACTTATACATCATTTATTGTATCTGTCATAAATGACTTTTCCCATGTAGAATAACTGATGAGCAATATAGTAGCCTTAAGCCAGAGATACAAGTGGTAAGTTACTTGAAACGGTGCCTCTAATTAAGAGCGCAGCGTTCGAACACGGTGGTGGTCTCTGATCGGTGCAAGATGTGGAAATCGTTTATCATCACTTAGTCGCAAGCAACTGCAAAGCAGAGAAGCCGCACCTACATTAGTCACCACGTTCCTTCTATCCGAAGCATGGGAAAGAATGGTGGGTGCATTTACAACACCAGGCAAGATTTAAGTGCGTCTTCTTCCGCATGCGAGATGCAAAGTTTTACTCGTGTTTATGGTCATGTCGACTAGCAAGCAGGTCGCACATCCACGAGCACGTTCATACCTGCGAACACCGGTTTGAGCGCTGCGTTGTTAATGTTTTAAGAGCTTTAAAGCAGTTTTAAAGCATGCATGAAGACAAGACCTTATCTTGTCCACAACCCCAGTTTCAAACCGGTTAGCTTGATCTAGGAGATGAACTATGAAACGTATTCGTCCTAACGCAATGGCGTTGCTTGTATAACATGAAGTGAAAAGGATTCATGGAATGAACTTGGTGGAAGCGCACAGAGTCGTGTATTCCAGTGCAGAGGGGAACACCCGGAAGACAGTCGCTCCGATCGGGGAGACCGCACGTTCGGGAGCATCTGCCACAGCTTAGCCGACAGTTCTGGTTAAAAAAACAACACTCGGCAAATTCCGCGCCTTTTCGCGCTGTTTGAGTGTACGCGTATGATTGTTTGATTGCGTGTGTTTCGGTGTACCATCCATTCCATTTAGAAAAAAAGTATTCTGGAAGAAATCATTAGAATTTGCGTCATGACTACTTTCATCCAACCCGCTGCAGATACCTTGAGAGTATACCCAGAGTATAGAGGTACCTTGTAGAGCGCACCTAGTATTTGCAAGCTGTCTTTCATTTCGTCCACTTCGTAGTGGAAAGCCAAACACGCTCGTTTCCGCGCGCATTAAATGCTTTCTAACTTCATGGCTATCAAGGCGACCTAGTTGAGATGGACATAGCTCTTGATGTTACGACGACTGTCCACCCTCGCTACACGCACAGACTAACGCAGCCTGTCTTAAGGAACCGGATGCACCTGGGCGTCTAGAACCAAGTTGTGTAGTACTAGAACTTACGAAGACCTTAACTGACGATATAACTATACTTTTATAATCTTTACTACTTGCTTTTGTCATCTGCTACACCTGGGGTCACCAAACTTTTCAGTCCGAGGGCCGCATTAACGGACGTACAGCAGGTTGGGGGCCGGATATAGTGTTAGGGTCAAATAAAGTAGAATCTAAGCGAGACGTCATTTTTATCTGTGTATTCAAAGATGTGGGTTTATTGAACCAAAGCGTAAATCCCTGAAGTTAGTTCGCCTCTATGAAGCTTGACATTCAACGTGTCCTAGTTCTCCGTATGTTTCTTTAAGTCATCCGTGGGCAGGAGTAAAAGGCCTAGATGGCCGGATCCGGCCCGCAGGCCGTAGTTTGGAGACCCTGTGCTGCACCATCACCAGCGCCAGCGTGAATGCTCTTGTTCCCGTGTCGAGACGATCTCGATGTTCTTGTTCTTCTTGTAAAGGGATCCATTATTTATACAAAATTTACAATACACAATTACTGATCTACTATGATCGAGCCTACTGATCTCGAGAGCGTATACAACTTGGTTAATAACTTCCTTGATCGTTTATGCAAGTTAGTGATAATCCAACGACAAACCTTTTTCCGCACCAAACTCGTTCATCATTCGTCATTTATGTCAGATGTTTGTCAATATCGCGACAGAGCGATTTCGCACACTGTTCCAACTAAGCTAGAGTCGGTTTGGTAAACCTCTTTTTAAAGTTTCCTAATAAAAGTGAATGATAATCCAACCACAAGTACTTTTCCCACAACAAACTTCCTCACAGTTGGTGAACGCAAACCTTTGATTATTGATACATGTTTGCCACTGAAAACAGAGTGCTTTCGAACAATTTACAGAAGCAGAAAGCGAATTTAATATATAGCTTCATCAAAATGAGACCGAATTTAGGTTTAAAGACTATAAATCAGTTGAGGCATCAACGGTTGTAAAAGGCAGGGTGAAGAGCGTATTCACTTTCAATAGATTTGGGATGGACAGATGTGGCGAGCTTGCGACACGAAAGAAACCCCTCGCGTTTGCTTTTAACCCTGATAAGGAAGAAACATGATAGCAGTAAACAGTGATCAGCCATCGTACTAATCTAGATAAAATCTTCTCTTACTGTTAATACATTTTTTTTTTTTTTTTTGCCGCGTATACAAGTCTTTACAAGAAATGTACGGCAGTTCGTAGCTGAGATTGCAAAATACGCAACTGCTTATCGTGCCCTATTTAACTACATGCTCTTGCGATGGGCGCCAAGGCTACTGATACTGATCAAAACAGATAAAACATAGTCCACAGCTTTGGCACGCACAAAAATACACACATGCACCTACAGATTTGCTAACAGTACCAATCCAGCGCCCGCGATCAACTGACATGCGGTTTTGCAACATAGCCACGCACGCCGGTAGAGCTGACAAATCGAAGAAGAATATCGTTCTCGATGTTATGTCTCATTTATGGAACAGACTATTCCTGAACTCCGTGCTCATTTCCAATGGCTGGGCCATCCGTTGTGTCGACGCTATCTGCGACAGCATCGTGATCAACGTCTACCTCCGTATTTACCACCTGACTGACATTGTCGGCAGCCAATGCATCCATGCTAGTTTGACCTCGGAGCTCCCAATCAGCTCTGGTGTTGCTTTCCTCATCGATAGGCGGGCCTGTGCCATCAACGCCGATATCATCTTCATTTGACTGACTGGTTGAGGTAAGCCCTCCACCTCCAACATGTTGCGCTTCTTCAAAATTGCCATCGCCAACAGCAGGTTCGGAATTAATGTCGGCCTCATCGTCAACTAAATAGCCTTCTGTAGCCGAAACAACGAAAGGCCGCTTTACTTTTATCTTCTTTCTTGAATTATAACCTCGAAAGTTTGCCTGAATCTTGACGGCGGCTTCGGTCTTGCGCATGGCATCATCTCTTTCTTCCACATTCGCTTTATCGCCATCCGCACCAAGTTCTGACGTGGGGAAGGTCTGATGTTCTATGCTGCTTTGAGCATGCATCAATGCAGCTGCCACATGCTCTTCGTCGACACGTCTATCGATAGCATCGTGCTCAGTGGAATTATACGTAGCAGCTTGCGCACTTGTCATAGCCTGAGACTTAAAACCTTTCATCTCTTGGCGTACTCGATGCCCTCTCGCCACCGCCTGAATTCTTGTTGCAGCCTCATCTTTACTAAGGTGTGCAGCTGCCGGTCTATTGCCGACCAAGGGCAACTGCGAAGCATGAACGTCATTATCGCCATCAAAACTCTTACTCGCATTCTCGTTCGCATTTGCTAGTTGAGATGCAGCCGGAAGTTTGCGTTTGGCATCGGCGTCTGTGCGATCCGTCGAACTAACGTACGGCCCTTCAGTCGAACTTGCGCTTCCGGAAAGACTTGAATCGTCCTGGCCAGTTTCTGCAAGAAAATTTCCACTTAAGATCAGCGAGCGCAGAACAGACAAACTCCAGGCGCTCTTCGCACAATCCGGTCCCAAACAACCTACAGCTGGGATCTAACACAACACGAAGACCATCACCTGTTGAATCAACGAGACGGATCATTTCTCATACAAAATAACTTCCGCGCACAAAACAATATATCGTTGGATAATGCATGATTTCCTCATGTCAAGCATAGTTTCTTTCATGACATAAACAAGATAAACACACCTCATGAAAGACAAAAACAATTTAATAAATAAACAAACCTAAATCCATGCCTTCCGCATTCAAAAAAAAAAACTAACTTAAATACAACCACGGCAACGATTTCGCGTCGCGCCTTCGATAAAACTAACGGCAACATTCCAATTGCATTGCACGCTCAATATGTGATCAAGATGTTCTTGAATTTTTGGAACGCACAGCGTACAAAAAAACAAGTCAGACAAGTGGATGCGCGCCGACAAACACGATGGCGAAGGTAAACAAATATCGCTACTATGTAGTTCTTGCACAAGCCTGTAATCTTCGGCTGCCCCACCCTGTTTCCATTTCTGCCAGAATGCAATCTCTTTGCAAACTCCCTGACTGCAACTCTAAGTACGTACCCTCCTGAGGAAGGCCGTCCATTCATGTGCCCCTCGATGAGATCAAGTTCGCCTACATCACAATCTGCTGTTGCAGCTGAAGGAGCTTGCTACCACCAGAATTCGCACCGCCTTAACCAACGGGCACTAAGTCATTCGCAGAGCTCTTCCTTGATCGGCTTACTTAAAATTGATAGCAAAAATAGGAGAATAAATTAGAAGTCATTTGGATCAGCGCACGCAATTCAGGTAGCTTGCATGATAAACATGTGGACTGCTTTCTTAAAGGTTTTAATCCTTATCTTACCACTAACTCGGTTTGCATCGGTGTCTTGTCTGAGCTAATAGCCGACAGGTGCATGTGACCAATAGCCCACAAAACAAAAATGACTTGATGACATAACCAGAAAAAAAAATGGCAATGCTTTACAACTTCGAACTGAGACAGGAAAAATTACTGACGAACTCGAGCTCCTTTGTGCGGTAGTTTGAATCTCAACCCCATTTGAATCTCCCGAAAAACACCAAAACAAACCAGAGGGGATATTTACATTGCGGCTTATTCAGCTCTATAAAGGAACGGAGCGGCAAGCTTGCAAACTAGCTCTTGCTAAGTCGGTGTGTGTGTGTGTGTGTGTGTGTGTGTGTGTGTGTGTGTGTGTGTTTGTGTGTGTGTGGGTGTGTGTGTGTGTGTGTGTGTGTGTGTGTGTGTGTGTGTGTGTGGGGTGGCGACATCGCGCTCGTTTAGGCAGAATTAGTAGAGCAGCTTTCCTACGGTGGAAGGCGGGGAAGGGTCAAATTGGCGCGGCAAGGGGCCGTCGATAAAGGAAGACCACCGGACAAGGGAAGGCGGGTCCAGCCAAAAGTGGACAAATGTGGACAACAGGAACGGGGTAAACGCAAGAGCGGACGTCCTTATCACAATGTATTGCCGACGTTTCTTGGATTTCATAAACATGAAGTTCATTTGTTAAATTAACAGCGAGTTGATACTGGTTTATTCGCGCATCAATACTAAGTCAAGGCTTCACATAAGATTTGCACTGCATAAGGAAAAGAAAAAGATAACGGGTTATGCGAAGGCTTCGTATGAAAACTATTCCAGTCGGATCTTATACAATGGCCGCATGATTGATTAAAAAAAAAACACTTCCCTGTGTTTCCTGTGTTTTATGGTTATGATCGAAACCTGCATAAAGATGAGGGCCGAAGAGTTTGGGCGTGCGGATGCTTAGCTAAGTTTGTTCTATTTTGCCACAGACAAACGAATTGTAAGCAAGGACTACTACAGTTGTCAATAGTTCAGATAAAATTCTACCTTCGGTTATTGCCTGGTTTTCCCAGAAGGCCACAGGCCTTTTCATGCTTGTACGCTGTTAGTTTTGAACTGCGTGGGTGGCGGTGAAAATCGTGAAATGCAATTCAAAGCGCAGGGTACCAAAATCTGAACTCAAAGCAGACCACACAGATTCTTGGAGCAATAACTTTTTCGTGTTCTCTTGGTGTGCTTGCGAAAGCCTTAAATGCGCATACTTTTACCGTCGATCCTTGCGTAACGCAGGGGTACCATGGGCCCTTACTTGATGACTGATAATCAACCCCGGTGGATCTACTAGAAATTGACAGCCGAGGTTGCAAAACGTACATCTATACTTAAATAATGCATAAATGATCAATCTCTTAGCTAAACAAACGCATTTTAAAGAAGCAACATATCCAAATAGCCCGCGACCAAAACCCGACTCCAGAAACGGAAATGCCTCGCGGAAAAATAGCGCCGGAACGCTCTAGCAGGGAAATCAGGACATCTAATTCTAAAGACAGGGACAAATTCAGAAATGACAACTAAAAAAATAGAGACGACGTTCGGAAGCGCTTCAGCCAACCTATTGCTGGTTCTCGGGGTAATTACAACGCCGTCTATCCTGCAGCTTCAAGTGGCAACTTACACGAACCCACATCATATTCTAAAATCTTTTCGTCTCTTGAACTTTGTTTTCTTTTAGAGCGCAAAAAAATCAGAAGGAGCTTCTTCTCCTCTTTTACATCCCTGGCCATTGATGAGCTTGTGCTTGTTACGAGACACGGGATTTTTTTTTCGCTAGATCGCGCCCGGTGTGACTACGCGGTGTAAATCGCGCGAAATGTTCCGCGCACAGTAAAGACTATGGAAAAAAAATGCTAGATGCTCTTATACCTGATCAGGATATTACGTGCTGAATTAAAATACTTTGCATTGAAATCCCCTTCACATAAAAAACCCTTTGCATTAAAATTTTGCCGCAGAAACAATGAACATGAAAGTAGACTACTGAAATAGCAGTTAAGATGTACAAGCAATCATAAGTTACCTCGATCAAGGTTTAAAGTGCTCCAAAATTTATACAGCAAATACCACAAGTTAATCTTAAAAAGCAACTGACATACATTTGAAAATTTTAAAGCATCAGATGCATCAATAGCTTAAATCACTTGTGAGATACGTAGAGAGTTACCCATGGCAAGAGCTGAGCGTCTAGAGGTTCACAATAGTTAGAGCAAAATGATTGAAATTGTTGCAAATTAGAGAACTACATTCAAGCAGATCACAGCCAATCTCGTCAGAAAATCTCACAGCATAAGCAAAGACTGCCAAGAAAGGCAATATTAGGCAATATGCAAAAAAAAAAAAAAAACGCACTAAACAAAGTTGCTCGTCTTTGCACAGAATCACTGAAAAAAACAAAAGCAACTCGTTACAGCTTAAAGGACAGGTTCTAAATAACTACGTTTTCAACTACCAAGTCACCTTCATTAGGATATTCAAAACAAATACTGATACAGCAATTGGTCTGTGATAGAACCCTTTGAAAACAGACTGCACAATATACACATCACATGCGAAAGAAATATAATTAATAATAAAGCAAGTGCAGGGATTTAATACCATAGCAACATGACCAAAGGCAAATTAAATTTCAATAAGTTGAAAGGGTGAACAATTAGGAGACAATTTACACAGACAACGTTCGGGCCAGGTGATAGTGAAACTTTAGTGTATTAGCAGTATGTTCCCAGTGGATATAATAGCTACATATGTTGATCTACTTCAGAACAAGTGTCTATTAAATATCTGAGGAAATCAAAATAAATGATGTGCATCCCCTACTCTTAACAACGAAATGAATACCTGGCCTCAACATTGTCTATCTAATTTGTCTCTTACCTCTTCAACTTCCCTTCTCTCAACTTAATCAAATTTCTTGCCCCTTGCGACTTGTTGCTATGGTATTGATTCTCCTACACTTGGTTTATTGTTAATTATTTATATTTCTCCCACATGTCATGTGCATATCCTGTAATCTGCTCTTTTAAGAATTGAATCACAGAACAGGTGTTGTATATAGGCCTAGGTCCTACAAATATACTGATGAGCTTTATAGCTGAAAATGATAATGGCTTTTTTCAAAACATGTCTTCTAAACTTAGGCAAGCTTTTTTCCTTTTAAAGATTCATGTACATGTGGTACTTCTACAACACATCAAATGCCAGGGCTTCTTTACCCAAAGTAGCTATCATTTGAACATAATTGAACTTTCCAACAAATTTGCAGCGTCTCATCATGCCATGAGGTAGGCTGTGCTACAAATGTTCTTTCATAAAAGGTCTCGTTTCCAAATCATGAGTCTTTTTTAAAGACATCAATATATTGCCTCCTTACTACTAATCTTCTTAAATTACTTCATCTCAACTTAACTTTTTGTTTTATATTTTATATTTATTCTTAATAAGTTTAAAAAGATTCGTGTTGGATTATGTATCTCGTTAATGACTTTTCATTTTTTAAACCTCAAATTTTTATAAAGATTCGAATATTTTCATGTGATTCTAACAACAGAATTTCTCAGATGAAACACATTTAATCGCATATTTAATCATGCATTACAATCTGCATTAAAAACGCCAGGCTTCAGATAAATACACAGGTTCAATTAAGCAAAAATGTAACAACCAAGATCCAATAAAGCTTTACTAAACAAACTTACCCCTCCTTATAGCTAGTTGGCTTTTAAAGTAGTCAGCAGCAAATTTGATAATATCACGAGGTTGCTCTCTAAGGATTTCGCGACATAAGCCCTCCAATAAGTCTTGAAACCCAGAAGGAACTCGTAGTTTTGAGTGGGCATACTGGACTGACATTCCCAAGAGACTCCGTATGTAAAAAACAAAAAAAAATCACCCTGACGTGATCTAGAATATATCGTTTTTCTCCAGTTAAAGTTAGCTTGCCTTAATAAAACCTGCAATTTAATTCCTTCTTAATCGTGATTCCAAGCTACCATATCTAACATAGAGACGCTAGTTGTCAAGGTGCTCTCACATTCCATGCATTATAGATTCGGGGAAAACAGCGGGGTATCGAACAAAAGTGAGTTGGAAACAGTCCTAAGCATGTCTCAAACTTGCCTAGGAACGGGATGTCCTAAGAAAGCATGAGACTTAGACACTCTTCTTCAGTGATAAAGGAGGCGTTATTGATGTCAACTCAGATGTCCGCTAAACGGCACGCGGCCGCCATGTTTTTGTTCCGTATTCTCGTATGTGGAGTACTTCAAAGAGAATTCGAGGAAATTGTAAACTTAGTAGATCAAAAAACTGTCCAGCCTTGCTCGAGAAAAGAACACTCTAGTTGCAGTTTTAGTTAAGGATCTTCGAATAAATCTGGCCAAGTGACTAACGACATAACGTTGGTTTTGTCGGGCGATCAAGGCCCAAATTATTTTTGTGTGAGCCTGAATAATGAAATTTTAAACAGTATATTTGCACATAATAAACCTTTTTGGCGCTGTGAAATGCATTGGTTGCCATGCAAGCTATAGATCACAAATCAATGATTGAAAGTATCCACGGCTCTGTTGCGAGCGTCGTTGTCAATATGGTATTTACCATTCCACTTGGTCTCGTCGATGCAGTTGGCTCTTATATGTAAAGTTTACTTCTTAGACTACGTAGCTAAGCACCCAGACTACCGCTATTAGTTTTCAGCCTTTCAACCTTGGTCTTTATGATATCAGTGTAATCATACATTATGCATAGCAGAGTCTTCTTTTCTGAAAAATTAATTAACCTTCCATGTGTGATGTTACAGGCCACATCAGCTTCTATTCATTCGAGAGAATCGGGGCTGAATATCTATGCACACAATGGATAGACGCTATTGGCTCTGCGGAACAATTCAAGTGATGAGTTAAAAGTTCCTTCTTTAAAAAATCTTGAAATAACTAAGCGCCATAGTGAACTTTGCGGCAGTTAAAAGCAACTGAAATTTATGCCGATCTAAGTGCCAAAGTGAGACTCTTCTTGGTGTCTAATTGGAAGGTGGTGCTAAAATATGCACCATGGGCTCAGTACCTCGTCATCAAGAACGAGAATTATTGCATTTTCCGCCTAACTGCATTCTCCATCTTTTAGCAGTTACACCAACACCATGCTTTGTTCTGAAAACTGAAGAACTCAAATCGGCCGCTATACTTCTGCACTTTTCAGAAGTTACTTTACTGTTTTCGTGAGCGGAATGTGCAACCTTACAATATGTCATGTATATAATGCTAAAACATGTGTGAAATTCTAAAGTGAATGCGCACAAAATCATGTTGTCGAGAATAATCATAACTAATTTTATGGTTACCAATAGTAATTAGGTCTAAACAAGCGAGTTCCGCGAACAAGCAGACTCATTTGCACTTCATAAATCGAATCCTGTTATTGCGATGCCAAAATAAATGGCGCCAAAACCGATTTGACGAAATAACAAAGAAGCACGTGCTTAAACTAATTTCGCTAAAAAAAAAAAAAAAAAAAAAAAAAAAAAGACCAGAACAATAACGACGAATAAACGACGCCAAGACAGCAGGCTATAACTTCTCTAGTGCTGAATTGGCTCTACCTTTGACGAAAGGATTCAATGGTCTGATGATTACCATGATGACTCTCTTTTTAGCAGCTTAAGCCCTCAGCAGCTAGTTAGCATGAAAACCCAAGAGTAGCTAGGAACAGTTACGGACTCCCTTGCTTTTGCTAGCGTAAAGATATAACCGTATGTTACTATACTTTGAGTTCATCTGTAAACTTACTTGACTTAAGGTTCCGTGACGATAGGCACTCAGGGTCGTGCACGAAGGTTGTGCGTCGTCGTGGGTGCTGTACGGTGTCGACCGTCGGTGATTTCGCGTGAGACGATATTCCACTGCGTGCGTTGTTCGATTGTTTCTTGTATGGCGAATTCAGGTGCCAACCCATATTTTGCGAGGCCGTCAGTCACGTGCTTTATCCATCTTCCACTCGGCCGGTCGGGTTCTCCAAAGTGCTCGATAAGGGACGCAGTGCCTCGCCATGCGACCGATATGCCCAATCCTGCGTAGTCCACAAATGGTTATTTGGGAAGCATTTGAGCAACAAACAACAACAACAAGATGAGATCACAGCGGCGCCATTCTTGTGATGGTCCCAAAGGGAGACGCTCAAAACTCTCATCAAGCACCGCAGCTGGAATACGATCATGTCCTTTACATCTGCAAATCTGGATGTCTACGGTTCAGCCCCATAAAGTAGCATCGATAGAATCAGGGATCGGTATGTGAGCATTTTGTTATTAGTCGATATCGTGTCATTTCTCCATAAGGACCATGTCAATGCCCTTAACCCATGACGTTACGATACTCCGTATGATGCCATTGCTGGTGGATATTTGGGAGGATTCAACTGCTGAGTAAAGGTCTCGGAAGGACACAACTTGCTCATTTGCCATTCAGAGGCGAGTGAATCGTCTAAGATCACGACCTTGGTTTCTCATATTTTAAATTCTAGCCCGTAGCGCCCCGCTACTTCGGATATTTCGTGCACCTTCAGACATGCTCCAGTAGACTCACTGCCGTTTTCCTAGACATACTAATAAAAACTGCACCAGAAGACAAATATTCTTGGTGTAATTGACTCAACTGATCACAACTATATTCGTGTTTCAAATAAGATCATCGGGATGGCCGCAGTGAATCATGTCACTGTCCTTTGCAAAACGTGCCTTAAATAAGCCTAGGTTTTCAACCCTGAATATGTGTTGCCCCATCTACGACATTGGTGTAGCGGCGGCGCAGTGAAACATTGTTAAGTAAGAACAGATAGCCTCAGCTGGCTAGTAATGTGTGAAAGTGCACTGCCATTGAAGTTAAGGCTTCATATGGATAGAATGAATGACGAAGATATGCAACACCGACGGTAGGCTACTTTCGTACAACCAAACGAGTGTGAGATATTAGTTGATCAGATATTTCCTGCCCAATTGTACATACATATGTAGACCTGCTAGAGAAAAGTTCAAATTCTGTAACATTTTAAAACTTTTTTGGAGGTGGATGGGAATAAAAAAATTAGGCAATAGCTACTTCCATGTTAAGCTGTTACTTTTCCTGGGAGTGTTAGTACCTCATTTACTTTTTGGAAGGTGCAACTAGTAAAAGCAACCAATTAGTTTTAAAAGTAACCTTCTCAACTCTGTGCAGCACGACCAGATATTATTGTAGCAACGTAATTAAATCAAATGTGCTTCAAAACTTATTATTACAGTGACTATAATAAAAACATATCGGTTATATGATTTAATGATATGGCATTCCACATGACATTCAACTCATTAGCACTATTTAGGTCAATACTGGAATTCCTGCCCATTCTCACACAATAGATAATAAAAAGTTATGACAGTATCCTTGCAAGCATAGTTTTCGTACATATATTCCAATGTTTTTTAGATTAACAGAGGAAATGAGAAAGCTGTTACAAGAAATTGACAAGAAACAAAATGTCAAAGGAGCTCGTAAGAATTTGATAGATTGCACCGAAACGAAGGGGCAAATTGACTTCAAGTTTCAACTAGGAAAATACTGCTTTAATAATTTTAAGTTCTTTCATACGTTTCATACAACATTACTTCATTAGAGCTATTTTCAAGCTCCTACTATTGGTGCATTTTAATGTGAAAATTAGTAAGGTTAAAATTTTCTTTCGCCTGCCTAACAAGGCAACAAGTTACAATCTCGACAGTGAGTTCAACAAGGCATATGTTTCCTTTTAATTTGAACAGTCTGTTATCTTCTAGCCGTTATCATAATCAACGCTGGCCTCAAAAGCACAAATATTTTATAGGATCAAGTACCACTTTCCTCTCAATCCACAAACTTTGATTGGTGGCCAAGTGGTAATCTTCACAACGGCCAACCCTTTAAGCAAAACCTAAAATTTGCAAAGAACTTTGCGGAGCTTGGCAGAGACCATTAAAAAAATTACTGAAATCGGGTAATGTCCCACAACTTTTGCTGACCTACTCGAATTCCAAGTAGTTGACATGACCTTCAAAATAATGCCGTGGGTGGATTGTTAGCGAACTGATAAAAAGTTAACTGCCTAGAGCTTAGCAGTTTCATACATGCCACAAAAATTGGCGTTTCTTGGCATGGTATGCACATAGTTTTTTAATCAAATCTAGAAGCAGGGCTGCGAATTAAAGGAAAAAAAATTCCTTTTGCTTTGGGACATTTATTGATGAATGGCTTGTTAAAATTTCTTCTCTTTCAATGCAGTCTACAGAGAATACATAATAGCGCTATATTTGCGTTCAAAGACATTCTTCTGTAAACTAGATACCAGTGTACAACTTCCCCGACGCCAGAGCATTGTATGAAATACATGCCCAGAAGAGCATATAGAAATTAACAAAAACTCTCATGTATTGAGACACTTACAGGAGGGTAAGAGCAAACTCATAGGCTCGTAAACTTGTTAACTTGGAGCTATGCTTATGTTTCGAGCTCGTTGATTTCCAAAATGAATTGAGGAAGCTATGCGTATTCATCAACTGAAAGCGTCAGTTAACACCAAGGAGTCAAGGATGTAACGTAATCTTTAACTATTAAAGTGATATTTCCTCTCACTTTCCATTACTTTTTTTCTTTCTTTATATTATAACCTTATGTTCGTTACTAGTACTGACGTACATTTGGTCTTTGGTTATTATGGTATGAATGGTGCGTTTTTTACCACGTGCTGTCAATTTTACCTTCCACTCATCATTGGTGACATTCATCGCGTAGATGCTACACCTAAATCTTCCATTTTGGAACGATTTCTGACGAATCGTTCTTATATATAGTGATTGCCGGAACATGTACAGAATTGAAACTATTTGTTTCTATTCTGAAAGTTGTCGCTCTTCTTGATTTCGCTTGCTCGCCATTGCACAGCCGACAGGAACAACCTTCTGAGCCATGAATCGCTACAGCTATCCGCACATCTTTAAGCAAAGAGGTACCAAAGCTAACTACCTGGACTCTGCGATAATTCTTCGCGAAGAATTTCCTGATAAAGTTTCGCTATGAGTATTATACAATGATGTGGCTATTTAATGATGATTTTTCGCTATGAGTATTTCCTGAAGATTCTCGCTATGCGTACTCCAAGAGGACTTTTCCAGTGCAGCTATGACGCGTAAGGACTTGCCAACTCAATGACGTCTGTTGTGTTGAACTCTTTATAACTTCATCATAGAGTGATGGTACAAGTCTAATGTGCTTAATGGTGGTTCAACTAACCCCTGCCTTCTTAGTCCATAAGTACCTTAACTTCAAGCGAGAGTTCGATGCCTAAGGTTTGTTTTCGCCTGTTGCTCAATCGAACAACATAATCAACGTCAATCGTACTCACCGAGGAATTTCCACCGATCATATCTTGCCGCGCTCATGTAATTTATCGCTGTACTCGAAATCCATGTCCATGGATATTGAAGTATAAGTACAACACAACAAGAACAAAATACAATACCCTGGGTCAGCGCATATATCTAGCATATATTTCCTATTAAATATCTACAGCAGAAATATCAGCAGCACATCCAGTATATTCACAATACTTCGGAACGATATGAAAGCTTACGTCACATTGGTGCGGTGGATGGTCTTGGAACCATGCGGAGCCTGGAAGAGTAAGAGAGCATTGCTTCTGAATTCTTCGACTCGCGTGCCGATCAGCACCTCCAACTCTCGCCGTCTGCGTTCCTCCTCAGCCAGAAACTCGCTTACAAGAGACTCACAGCACGGTTCCTTCACAGATGCCTACGATAGGAAGTCAAACACGGCTTTAAATAATATAGCTGGTCACACAAATTTCACACACGAACTTTATGCAATCAGACGTGCTAAGATGACTAGACAGGAACACAGGGTAGACAAACACTAAGGGAGTGCACCACAGTGTGTCGAAAAATAGGAAAACAACTGAACAAAAATAAAAAACAAACGAAGAAGATAGGACATGCAGGAGAGAGAGTGTGTGTGTGTGTGTGTGAGAGAGAGAAAGAGAAAGAGAGAGAGAGAGAGAGAGAGAGAGAGAGGGAGAGAAAGAGAGAGACAATAGACAGGAGAACATAGCATGAACTCAGATCTCAACTAAGGAAGCAACGCAAACACAATGAAAAGATCCGGTTATGCAAACCTTCGCTCGAATTAAAATTCCAGTTACTACCTCTTGAAGGCTTTCCTCTTCGCTTGTAATGGTACCGAATGATGAAATGCTTGGGGGATTTGACCTCGCAGATGGTGGCCGATCATTACGCGAAGATGCGCCTGTTATACAATATGAAAAGATTATTCTTTTTAAAACCAGTATGAAACTTGGGTTCCGATTCCAGATGCAATTATCAGACCTTCATCTCACGCAAGCTAGCAATCCATGACGCAAGGTCAAACACACAAGCTAGGAAATACTGCGACTAAGAATTATTCTCGTGCAAAACATTCAAAGCAAGGGGCATCTAGCAAACTACATAAATCTCAACGAAGCAATGCCACTAATTAATAACGACCACTCACGAGTAAAAAAGACAAGATTGAATACCAGGCTTGACTGTAGTCGCCGTAGACCCCGGACGCCCCGATTCTTCGAGCGGTTTGCCCAGCGAATTCGCAGAGGTTGACACTTGAGCGAGTTGTCGCTCGAGAAAATCGATCCGTTTATACAGCGCATCCGCCAGGTTGCCTCTGAAAAGAAAATATTTGTAAGGCTGCGATAACACCAGAGATAAAATCAAACACAAAAGAAAACAGCAGCAACAACAACAACAACAACAACAACAACAGCAACAATAACAACACCGAAAACAACAACAACTTCAAACCTCGTTGGCATGTGGCCCGCTCCACCTAGACGTGTTAACCTCTCCGTGGCCAGACTAACGTCTGCTGAGTCTCTCGAAACCAGTTCGTCCTGAAGCGAGCGCATGCGCTCTTGCAAGAGTCGGTTTTCTTCCTACGAACGGCCAAGTTGCAAGAAGAAGAAGTTTAAGATGAACAAGTTGATCACAAACCTGGAAAGTTAGCACGTTAAACGTGATTTCTCTTCAAAGTTTACGAACAAGCTAGTCATCACATTCGCGTGGTTCAATATATATATATATA
>QQSS02040552.1:0-18574 GCA_003687565.2 Craspedacusta sowerbii
CAATCAATCAATCAATCAATCAATCAATCAATCAATCAATCAATCAATCAATCAATCAATCAATCAATCAATTAATCTTGTAATCAAACAAGCGATCATTCAATCAATAGATGCTTTTGAAGCGGTAATGACGCCATATTTCATACTCATAAATGTCCTGCGTAGAAATCCGGAAAAGGATAAGTCTAACACGTTCAACATATTGTTGGCTTCATATGCGTTCCATCCACATGCATTTATAAAACATTGCCATATTGAAAGCCATTAAAGGTGCAACAAGACAAGCTAATCTCAAATTACCATCGCTTTGAAGAGATTACGACAGGCCAGCTGGGCTTCATTCAGCTTCTTTGCCGGATAAACCAGATATGTTCTCCACAGAGCACACCTCTCCGTATCTCCATGTTCCTTCTTCGCAGGTAGACCTGGTCGCGCGTGGACGGCTGTCATTAGGATAAGAACTAGGCGAGAAAGAAAAAGGCTATTGTTACGCGCCTCGAGTCCTTTGTGGAGAGGTAATCTAACGATTATGGGTGGGGTATTAGCCTTCGTCATAAGCCGAAAAAAATACATGTAAATGAGTTCTATTCTTGATGCAATTAAGAAATTGCAACCTTCGCAATCGTCGTGGCACTCTAGTTTTGGCTTTCCCCATCGTTTGATAAAAGTGACATGCGGAAGTGCTGACCCTGCGGTAGGGTAGCGATCTCTCCTAGGGAAATACCGCTAATTAATGCGATCAAACCACTAGTTAGAAGGAATTAGATGGTTTGACCTTCAAAGTTTCTGATAATGCTTCCCTCTTGCACAAAGGGCCATTTCTCTGTTAAGATAACCGGATGAGCTACTACAAGTACTCATACTGGTAATTAAACTCCGACTTTATAAGAAAGGATACAATAAATCTACGCTATAACATGAACAGCACCGTCGACTTGCATGATCCTTGAAAGAAAAACTATTGAAGCCGAGAAGAGAAGTCATACAACGAAAGCAAACTATGCATAGCCATTTCATTTTTCTTTGTGTGAATGAATGCATTTGAGTTCAAATTTAAGAAGGATAGATCAAATCTTTATTTGTGCTTAAAAGATCTCCTTTTTTCAACGAAATGGGCTGCCGAGCAGAACTAGCGTGCATAAGTTCTAACTTGTATGTAGGTAACGCTTTTATTCCACAGCACTTCTACTTCTCATCATTCCTACCTGTCAGAATCTTAAACATCGTTTTTCCCCTGGCCGAATTAGCTCTCTTTTTGCCTAACCCGATCATTCAGCCGTCCGGTTTAACTGACTTGATAGTTTTTAGGTTTGCTTTTATCATGCTTATTATAATTAAAAAAAAATTCACTTTCGAGGCATTTTCGTAGGTACGACTCCCTGGATGGGAAGGTACTTGGTGGCAACACCGAGAAATCTCATTACCATGAAGGCCCTCTGAGAATGATTGATGATCATGCCATAAGAGGTGGAGTGACAATAGACAATACCATAATCTGGATGGCTTATGTAATCCCGAAGGAGTGAAGGCGTACCGACTGTTGGTGCCAGATGCATATCACCGCGTTGCCCTTGCCTCAACCTTCCGACAGCTCGTTGCGTGCGCGTCAGGTGGGGATATCCCGGAAGTACGATCAACCCATTAGCAGCAGCGGTATCAAGATGTCAAGCAAGGACAGTTCTTGAAGAGCATGAGCATACTAGCGTTGATCGTACGAGGATGCTATCGTTGGGTCGTATGAGGATACTAGCGTTTGGTCGTATGAGGATACTAGCATTGGGTCGTATGAGGATACTAGCGTTGGTCGTATGCGGTGCTGAGCACCTTACTTAAGTAATTAGTTACTGTTACTAGTTACTTCTTCTAAAAGTAACTTAATTACTAACACCGTTGCACCTCAAGAAAAGTAGCTAGTGACCTCGAGAAGTAGCGCAAATTGTGTAACTTTTCTACCCCTCCCCACCCCCCAAAATTGAAAATTTCAGAGAATGTGGACCTTTTTCTACCATGTTTATAAAACACATACACATAGTAAGAACTGCAAAGAAGGGGAAACGTGGCGGTTTCTTTTTATTAAAACTAAACAAAAAAAGGGTAGCATACAGTGCTGCAACTAAGAAGTCTTACTAAATCCAAACTACATTAGCCGTAGACCCACTTTTTGTATCTTAAGAGAAGCAGCTTGTCAAACTTTCGGTTCTATAAGCCGCTCTTTCCGGCGAACGTTGGGAGCCGGCTCACAGCCGACTCTATTTTTAAAAAATATCGCTACAGAAAATAAATCAAGAATGGAAAAAATTGGTGTAAAGCAATTGACTAATAATTCATAGAGTTGCAATAATCCATATTGAAATTACATAAGCTTAACACAAACTTACATAGTCGCAGTTCATGCAACATGAATCGCGTCTTGGTCCCATACTTTGCGCTTATAATAAAATATTGCAAGTAAGACAGTCAAATGCGCTAAGTCAGACATCCGACATTTCGAATGACAGCGTCAACAGAGTGACGCGTACTAACGGCGACGTACTAACGGTAACGGCGTTATAACGGCAGAGAAAATACCTAGTTAGATTACTCGCTAATGAAAAAAGTAACACCGTTAGTAGCAACGTTAATAACGACGTAGCTTGTAGTGCCGTTGCTCCCATCACTGGTCGTATACCATCGAAGGCGCAGAGAAGTCCGCGCAAATCTGAAAGAGCGATGGAATATACCAATCGCGGTCAAGCTTGATGACGTCAGAAACACGCCATACACGTGTAGATCTGGCAGGAGTGAATTTTTTATGATACGGATGGTATTTCTGTATTGTAGTTATGTTTCAAAGCTTTAGCTCGGTTTTTGACGGTGCTTGGAGACAGAAAGGGGGTGAAGTGCCACTGCGCGTATGTTCTTGTCTGAAAAGCTAGCATCTTCCTGGGAACTCCGAGTTCATTGGCAAAGTATTGCCAGAGAACTCTCTGGTAGGCAGGTCCTCGAGTATGGCATTTTAGTTCTGTCGTTAGCGTGCCATTGTAACAAAGACTCCATAGACACACTTGACAGTTCGCATGACTTTTAAATGTCAAAATTTTTTTAGCAATTTTGCTGTCAGAATTTGGTGGTAGACTGCCACAACGGCAGCATACTGAAAAAAGCTCATCCAACAGTGAAGACCTTGAGCTCAGGAACGCTTTGAAAAGACAAGTCCTCGCTTATTTACAAACATTTGCAAGCGAGTGGTGACTGTAAGCGCCAGTGTTGTGATCTTTGTTTTGCTGTTGTAGATAAACCGACGGATTTTCAGAGAAAAATGAAGGAGACTAGACTTATTCAATGGATAAAACCTAACCTTAACGCACAACTTAACCATCTAGCGCCGACTCATCGCAGCTAGATATATTCTTTCAGTAGTACGTCCAGTTTTTACTTCGTTCTCTATTCACTATTTGCTCGCGCGTGCGCACATCTGCCCTTGCCTTTTTGTAAAAAATACTTATTATTATTAGACTCAGCGTAGCTTGTTCTGTAATTGTTTATCGCTTGCTAACTGAGCATTTGCAGCGTCAAGTCTCGACCGATTGGTGTACACTAGCCCTCTTAAGCGCTTGTAATGCAACTTTCCCATATACATACTTGAACATGATAAATGTTGCTGAAAACATGTTCTGCAAACTGAAACGAGTTGTTGTTCTTGGCACTTTCAAGCTACCTGTGCGTATGGATACGACTCGCGCTACTTTCCAAGGCAGTTGACCGTTACATCCTTTCCCCACTTTTCTCCAAGCCGTCATTCCCATAGCTAAAGTGCGGAAAGTCGTATTATAATTTATATTGATGCCCGGGCATCCTGATAGTTCTTGACATTGAGATAACAATACAAAGTACCATGTGCGTGTGTGCGTGCAGTAATTTTTGAGTGAAGAATCCGATGATTATGCATAGGCGCATGAACACCAAGACCACAAAACAACACCGTAATTCACATCAGTTACCATATTCTATTGGTGAAAATAAACATACACGCAACTAGCGAATGTTCAAGCCTCAAAAACTACCAATGCAAACAGGACTAAGGAACATAAACGAAAGCACAACCCAATAACACAGAAAACTATATATAAGATAAATATATAAATTAAATGGCCCCAAATTTACTTCATCGGCCTACAAGCCAGACTTTGCCTAGCAGGCGATAAAAACGTCTTCTTTAAAAGTTCTTGAGACCGTACAGCAATTTAGTAAACACAAAAACTACTGCAAAACCCACTGCTACAGAAAAAATGGCACGAACGATTGGCTTCCTTAAAAGCCTTAATACGACAAACATAAATGCTTTCAGGTGAGAAGACCACGCTTACGCGCTTCAACACATCTGATTAAGTACTAAACATTTACAAAGTCTTCAGATCCTAACCATGAAAGAGTGGCGAATTTCGGTATCGGTTTCGGTTTTGGCGAAGAAACTCCAATAAAATTGAGTTTCGGAAGAGTTTCGTTTTCGGCCGCAAGTCATTCTAATACACTTGGCGCGGTTTCGGTTTCTGCCGAAAATCGGACGGTTTCGCCAACCGTCGAAACTGATGGCTTAGAGCTGTTTACCCAACACTTCGTTGGCCTGTGCAATTAAGAGCACTTACACCCATAATGTCAACAGTATTCAAGGTAGAGACACTAATACCCGCTACTCCATTAGTCGACTCCCCACGACTTTGATTTTGACAACGAAAAAAAGGATTTCACGCAAACTGAATGAGACATAGCATAGCCAGCTTATGAACGATAGCTTAATGTATGTTTGAAGGAGCCACTGAAAAGCTGGTATTTTTGGCCTATATTATTCGCACGTTTAACTTCCGCTATTGAACATTTCCAGGACTTTATAAGTTGTATTCCATTGCATAGATTTGACTCATTAGCCTTACAGGCGTTATCTACACGGTTAATTGGTAGGCCTACTCAGTAGCTAACTTACTATCAGAGAATAATGCAGTCTTAGATATAAAGCGCCTTAATATGAGTTAACCACCGAAAAAAAAATGACTAGCTTCGATTAACTACAACATTAGAAGCAAATAAGGATATAAGCAGTCAAATAATAACTCCGGCAAAACAGACACCGTCACAGTTTGAGGACTTGCGCATCCCAGCATTAACTAACAACACCGTTTATAAATTAAGTTTAGGTAAGACCTGGGAGTACAGGCTTTCAGGCAGCGCTACATTCCTGGAAGATTTTCTATAATACCGTGTATGCCACACAGAGAGCACAGCCACCTTTGAAATGTGGCAAAAATATGATTAACCAAGCAGAACAGGCTGCAAACCATATGCAATCTTAGAAAAACAAAAAACAAAAAACAAGCAAACAAAAGGCGTTCGCTCCAAACACGTTCACACTCTAGGATCGAACCAGTCAAACAAGCCACTCGGAAAAAAGGGAGTCTAAAATATCAAACATTTTTACACTCTTCGATCATGCGCATGATCTAATGAGCAGCCTTGGTCTCTAAATTGCCATGCCAAACACGCTAACAATGCAGTACATGGTCTTATTCTCCCACCGCACCGTGCAGCTGCCTGTAAGACAATAAGAACGTATTCTGCAGACAAGAATTGCAACAAATTCACAACAGATTTAATCTGCATCGCGTAATAAAACGCATTTAATTTCAGTGTACGTAAGCCCGTAGGCTAGCCTACGTTAGCCTGGCGCTATGTAACTGGAAAAACAACTTACCAACTATGAATTGCAGCTTATACGAAGACCACACCAAGAAAAATGCGAATCCACTAAAACCTCTCTGCTACTAATACAGACTATTTAAAAAACAGGCTCGGAAAGTATTCAAGATCATTATGACATTATTTAGAGTAAATACGCCCTACAAAAATACAAATCCTTGCTTTGGTTTAAGGTTGCAGGATGACGTATTCAAAGAAATCATGACTGTCTGCCTGGGTCAGGTATTCGAGATTCAATATTTTTCTTTAGTAGCCTGCCGCTAGGCGCGACACAAGCTGGTGCCATTAAAAATGCATGCAATCTCAGCATTTCATCTCCTAGGTTAAATTGCTAGAACTGAAAAACAGAACAAAACCTTCTATTGCTCAGATACTAAGGGAATTCTAGATACGCCGCGACCAAGATATGTGCGAACTTATCTTTCTGCAGACTCCATGGCAAGACGAAACTTACATATACATATATATGTTTTACCATAATACAATCCTATTACTGAGCTTATTTTTAAACTTCTTTCTTTTTTAATTTTTTTTACTTAATGAAATAAAAGCTTGCATGCGATGGCAACTAATCGCTGTGGAAAATTTTATGAACAGCGACGGGAACCCATATAGATATGCTTATGGCGCATGTAAAATTTTGGCATATGCATTAAGCATTTACATGCAGAGTGTACTCGCATACGCACGCAGTTGGGTCAGTGGCGCCTGCAACGCCAAAGCATTGAAAACAAATAAAAATAAAGTACTCACCGTCAGTGGTATTGTCCCAGTAACATGAGCTGGCTGTATGCAAGCCAGCTCCGTTTTTTTGCATGATCACACAAGTAACTATTAAAAAAATTAACAGTTTCGTCAATAAACTGCACATACCCAAATTAATTATCGGACAAACACTCTAATTCCTCACTATTTTAAAAGATGTTAAAAGTTTTAAAAGTTCTTCATGGGACTCCAAGCAGTAGCTCGGCCAGTTAAGACTCCAACCAAAGGTCTCTGATGAGTCCCTTGGCCGGGACGAAACGGACGTAAGACTAGCCATTTGATTTTAAAAGATATTGCTCATAGCTACTTAATTTATAATAGGTATAATTCACCAAGGCAGATAAAAATTCCCACCGATATATTTGAAGGGCTTCCCAAGTTTTGTTAGCTGGTTCAGACACTGCTCAACAACACTAGATGTCCACGGGTTCACCTTGCTGTGCTGGTATGCATTGCCACCAATTGCACCTTCAATTGACTTAAAGCAAGGTAATTATTATATTAGCACACTGAGGCAACATCCAAAAGGTGTGTATAAGGAAACTCAAATGCCGGACAAAATCAATGAACACATGGAATTCAATGAGAAGGAGAGAGAAAGAGAGAAAGAGAGAGAAAGAGAGAGAAAGTGTGTGCGTGTTTAGTGTTGCTTTTTTGTACTGCATAAAAATGCAAAACAAAAAAAAAAAATAATAATATAAGAAAAAACAAATATAAACAAACCTCTTTAATAATGTTGCTGACTTCTTCCACAACAAATGAGGTCTAAAGAGCAACAGTAAATGCTACAAAAAAAAAAACAGGATGACATGGGCACTGTTTGCAGCACTTTTTACAAGAACATTTGCCCATCAAAATGGGAGAAAAAATAAATAAATAAATAAATAACAACAAGCCTTCCAACTTTTGTTCCAACTTTTCTTCTTCAGGATTTAAGTCAGAACTAACTAACTTTAACTGAAAAGGCCCAAGAGAACTAACAAAAAGGCATAAGCAAGCATTAACAAAACAAGGGCGACCACCTTCTAGGTGGGTTAGGAACATTGAAAGTTAATTTTATCAGTTATTGGTGCATTACATATTTGCAGAAGCTTGAAACAACACAAGAGAAACTTTATTTCCAAGAGTTGAACCAAATGTTGGAAATCTAAAACTAGTCCTCACAAATCTTATAACAGAGATGCTGCATTCCACTTCTGAAGCAAAATGCCGGACTCTAATATCATTTGTCAATGTCGGCCAGTAATCAGGTTCCATAAATAATATTTCAATCCCATGTGAAGCAAAAAAAAAAAAGAATGATTTACAACAGCAAAAAATGCCAATTGATAAAGATATTTACATTACCTTAAAGTTTAGCGTGGTAATGAGCATGAATGATCACAGTCAGGCTCATATCACACAGGCACACATACTTGAAATCAGTCAAGTGAAGATATTCACCAGCTCCTCAATTCCCCCAACCCAACGCCAGACGTGTTTTGTCCTATTTGGGGCATATAAATATGCTTCTGAATTTGCTAGTTAGAGAGTCGCAATGTGGTACAGTTCTCATTAAGTGCTCTGCTTTCCACTATAGCGACCCGGGTTTGGTTCCAATGCACCTTACAGATGAGCCCCACATAGGTTGAAACATGTCTGGTAAATGGGGAAATGAAGGAACTGGTTAATTACTTAACTTGGATGATCCAGAAGTATGTGTATATATATATATACATATATATATATATATATATATATATATATATATATATATATATATATATATATATGCGTGTGTGTGTGCATGTGTGTGTGTGTGCGTGTGTGTGTGTGCGTGTTTGTGTGTGTGCATAATGAACTACATTAACAGTTAAATTTAACTATTACAATCCGCTATCACACATTAACAAAGCTATATGAGATGAGACATAGTCAAACATTGGGTCAGATGTGATGATCATATAAAAAATGTGTCAAAGAGAAGAAATGAGGACCCTCGATGGGTAAATCTTCAAGGCAAAGAATAAAGCTATTAATTTTTGTGACGTTTCGGTCGTTTCTTGGACCATCTTCAGACTAAAGGAACAAGAATACAAAAAAAAACAAAAACCGAAAAACAAAAACAAGCAGAGCACACATGGACTTCGAAGTTGTGACTCTGGTGATTCGGTTTTTTTTTTTTTTTGTATTCTTGTTCATTTAGTCTGAATATGGTCCAAGAAAGGACCGAAACGTCACAAAAATTAATAGCTTTATTGCTTGCCTTGAAGTGTTAAAGAATGTTGCAAATTATCAAGAACAAATCTCAGGCATAAATGGATATGTAATATAGCAATACAATAAACTATTCTTTTTAAAACGGCTGCAGGCAGCAAAACAAATTATGAAGTCGGCATTTTTAAAGTTACGTGTTGGTATTTGCTGCTACTTCGCGACCAAGTGCGTGAAGATGCTCGCGAACGTTGGGAATAAGAACTAAAAAATAATTTACTATTAGGCATGACGAAGAAACTGTCTTAGCCTTTTCAGAATTTAGTAACATGTGTTGAAATTCCGCTAAAAAATGTTTAGAATGCACAAACATATATTAAGGTATGCTAATTAGCATTTGCATTCATGTTAGAAATTCGCGGTACATAATTACCTCTTCCGCACCTGCTTGGAATTCATCCATTTTGCGTCAGGCGACCTCAAAAGCCAAATTGGCGATATTACCAATATCTGTGGCAACAAGAGTCTGGCTTCATCAAAAATAGTTTAAACGTTACACCAAGGGCGAACAAAAATAATGCACACTGCCGACCAACATGAAGGGGGTCAGTTGTCGAAGCTATGCGCCAGGATGAGGTCCACAAACACTTCAGCGTTCTCATAGCATGCAATGGAAGAATAAACCACGATTAAACAGCTGTTGTTCGCTCGTGGGTTTTTTATTGTTGATTGATAGTTAACTTTGTGCCATCCCTTTTGGAATTTTCGTTGGGTTGCTGAGTGAGCATTTATAACGTCAATTATTGACTGATTGGTGTATTCACGCCCTCTATCTTAAACGCTTTCGATGTAATACTTTGTGTAAGTTGAAAATGATCAAAGCTGACCGAAACATGTCCTAGAAAATGAAATGAGTTGTCTTTTTTCTTTTGTGAATTTAGCGCTACTTCAACCATTTGGCTTCAAATAAGGTTTGGATGTGTTTAAGGTTCAATAGCTAGTGCTATAGTAGCTAGCCAGTGTTTACTGATTTTACCTAGTTTGCGGACCTCAACTATAAAAGAAGTATGATCAAATTCAAGTTACTAGTAAACTTGAATGCCCTGCTCAGGATTTCATCATAGCAAACAGCAACAACAACAACCACATATTTCCACGCAAGAACCATAAAAGTTTAATGAATGGCCTATTTTGGAGGAGTTCTTTTAGCGTTGCTCTAGATGGCATATATATGTTACCCTCCTGTTGTTGAATGTTTTCTGAGCCTCTCAAAATAGTAAGGCCATAGAAAATTAGCGCAAAAAAATTTGGTTAGAAGCAGATGCTAATTGCTGCACAAGCACTCGATGGTAATTAGGTGCTTGGAATGTATGCTACGTTTATAGTTATCTGTGTGCTTCTACAGTTATTAGTCATGTCTTCCATTACATGTCATGTCATAACTTGCAAAAAGGTTGCAAGTAATCATCAGAACGTTGCTCATTGCTTCAATATTGAAATTCTACTTAGCAAAGACATATGAGTTTGTAAGGCAAACTTTGATCTACTCTGGCTTGATCAAAGCCATGTCCCACCACTGTACAGTAAAATCCTGCTTATCCAGGATTCACTTATCCTTCCTTTCTACCCCTCTCTGTCAAAGATATCAAAGCTCGACAGGAAGGCAGATTTGAAGGACGGCAAATTGAATATTGTGAATGATGTGGGATGGGATGGCAAAAGGTTTCGAGGTTGCAGAGACATAAGCTTTGGTGCACAAGGCAATGACTCAGACTCTCTTGTGAAGGAGCTGCTTGTATTAGTGTTTCTGTTAATGTGTCAAGGAAGATACCCTGTGCTTACCATGTACTTGGTGCTTAGTACCTTAAGTGGCTTGGAGCGTGCAAAGGTTCAGCGGCAACAGTAACGTTTATCCACATGCTTTTGATCATTTATGTGCCAGCGTTATCTCAGGGTTCATTTGTCCCAGTGGTGTTAAGTCTTAGAGTGAGTGGTTCTGTTACCTCTCAGATGCACATTACTATATTTAATTTTGAATTCATTCTGGACAGCTTATGCATACTAGATGCATTAAGACTGGATTCATTGGATTCATTGGATGATGTAACAT
Source organism: Craspedacusta sowerbii (assembly GCA_003687565.2). Taxonomy (NCBI): domain Eukaryota; kingdom Metazoa; phylum Cnidaria; class Hydrozoa; order Limnomedusae; family Olindiidae; genus Craspedacusta; species Craspedacusta sowerbii. Next base: position 10,799 of record QQSS02040552.1, read on the forward strand.
CCAATGATTAAGCTTTATCAAAACCTACCTTGGCTTCCTTCAAACTTAATGTTGGCAGTTAACAAAACAGCAAGACCCTTGATGAGCGCGCTTTGTTTTATTGTTGCGTGTGTTCCTTTCACGCAAAGACAAATTAAACCACAACTCAAGCACATCATATAGTAGTGATTTACCAACCATTTGCAACCTTTCGAGCCAAATTAACATGGCGGCAGGTCGGCTTCACTTTTGAGACAAATTTGCCAAAATTTTGGTCTATGCTATATTCACGTACTGTGTGCTTTATCGCACAGCTGCGTACGATTGGGTGGAGTTATTTATGAATTCTGGTTTTCATTGGTGTCTTAAAATTGGTGTATCTTCACCTTCGCGTTGGCAGATGCTCCCCCCCCCCCCATTAGGCGACATATACGGTTCTCGTCTGGTTATCTGACATGCGCTCTGCTTGCTTGGTCTTTTTTCATTCAATTTTTGTCTTTCTTATATAAACGTATTTCTAGCATTTTGATTTCTTTCATTTGCCATGTCAATCTGGTGTACATAAAATGTTTGTAAATTATTTTGCAATGTAATTTTTTAGGTTGTCTTTTGACAGACACTGATGATTTGTTGCTGTTTTGTTGGTTTGTCGTATTGGCAAACACCGATAAGTTGGTTGGAATTAGGCAAGAATTTTCTTAAATCGGTGATGGTTGAGTTTCGATTGGATCCTCACCTTTCAGTTCGCAGAGGTTTTGTCACTAGATGACCTGAATGGTTCTCTTATTTTATCTGAAATCCGAGTGCTACGTGCTCACAGTATGTGTACTCGCTTGCAACCTACTGATTCCATGTTTATGTGCTTCCTAGCAAACTTGGGCTCTTAGCCTCCTTAGCTTTGAAGGCGTTGGGTAACAGCTACTCGCTAGAAGTTTGGCTTTTTCGTCTTGTATGTCATGATAGTGTACTTTAGTCGCAACACGTTGGTTATATGTAAATGGTGGTCACAACTAGACTAGGCAATGCCTACTTAGTGTCTCTTGCAATCTCTTTCACTTTTCACAAAACTTTGTTTGACTATGTATATATATTTTAAGGATGTGAGTGGCTAGTGGCAATAAATCTTTTTGTGTTGTTGTTGTTGTTGTTGTTGTTGTTGTTGTTGTTGTTGTTGCGCGATATCTAGATCAGGTCTGATTCTGTGGGCCTCGCAAACTTCCCGCTTTGCCGGGATGGCATAATTTCCCCGCTGGTGGTAATTAATGCTAATAATGACGTAACCTCGTCCTGACGCATAGCTTCGATCACTAACCCATGGAGGGAGCGCCCCGCGCAGCGGACGGTGGTTTTAGAAAGAGCGTTATTCGACATCCCCCTCCCCATTTGCGTGTTAAACAACTGTACGCAGATCACATCACGCAGCGCAACAGGGAACCAGCTTTCAAATTATTTAGACTTTTAAATTCTATCGCCGCCGTCTTGTTGTGACTTCATGGGTGGTGCACATAATGAACATAGTTGTGGTTTTGACTTGAACGTGGAAGGCAATAAAGTTGACGCGAAGATACCTAAAAGGGGTTATAAGGGAAGTCAGGGCGATGAATCCCACATTAAATGTGATCTTCCATTTTGCCAAATCACAGACTTATCATTTGTGACCAGTGCAATAAATGGGTGCGCGTAAAGTACAGTAAATAACACTGTCTAAAAGCGATCTTCGCTATCAGTTCGCTATCAATGACACTGAGCTCTATGTGGTTGTAACCAAAGGAGTAATTAGCCTTCCACCAACCCTTCAATTTGGCCTGTCATGCAGCAACAACTACGCTAAGAAAATAATATTTGTTCAGCACATACCATTGTAACAACCATCGCAAAACCAAAGACAAGCTAATACCACAATCCAGTATATCCACCAATACCGCAAAACGAATAGACAAACCACAATCCAGTAATCCACCAATACCGCAAAACCAATAGACAATCCACCGATACGCAAAACCAATAGACAAACCACAACACCCAATATGGCAGTCATCTACCATAAAAATATTCTAATACCCAATACTTGAACGAACAGAAACAGACCCGAAAGTGGAAAAGGTCATATATGATCCTTGTACATGCTCGACTGTGTAAGCTTAATCTTGGGTATATTTGCACTACGCACATGATTGCTAACTTTTTTGATTGATAGGCGCCTGCGTAACCAAGTCCACAAATACTCAATGCGCCTGATCTTACCTTGAACATCTGAAGTCCGGGCAAAAAAAAAACACTGGCTCAAAGTATTACACATGCAGTCTTTGCTTAACACGTATCTCACGAACAGAGTTTTCAATGGAAAACTCTTTTTCAATGGAAAACTCTTTTCCGAGCACGAGCTGCCATGCTTGCAAACCTGAACCAACTGTATGCTGCCCTCAGCATGTCTGGCTGCTCAGAGTATAGCTAGATAGCCAATATGGCTATCGCAAAAACGTGAATTCAGGTGACCAAGGCAAGCACACTGATCCATGTCCGCCGAACTCTTCAACAAGCCCAACGGGAGAGGGCTACGGAAAGCGATGGCGAATAGCGCCCTCTATGGTTAAGCGGTATGTGGCAAGTTTTGTTGCGGCATCACCAGTTCGACGAATCTTATAAGAAGACCTAACTAGCAACTGTGCGAGTGTCTCCTGGTAACATGGGACTGAGCGCTGACAGTTTATCCTTCGGTCTGTATAAAGTCTACCGAAGTAGCTCTAGGAACTTGAATGAAGTGTGTGGTTTTTTTAGTGTACAAACATATCTGCTCAAGGTCGGCGTCAGCCATGTGTAAGCATCTCTATCGTGTATACTTAACAAATCTTTTTCCAAACCCATTTTCCTCGAAAGTCTGAAGGTTGCAAACAAGATAATTTCGATCCACAAGTCTGGTCTGACGGAAATTGTTGCAAATACAGGCCAATATTGCTTTCATCTAATATTATTAGCAAGATTTTCTGAAAAAAATGTATGCGTGGCCGACTTAGTGACTACATCGATACGAATAGAACCCAAGAAGACCTCCAACGTGACTTCCGGTAGCGACAGCCTACCGTAGGGCGAACCCCCGTCTGTAATTATGTCACGGATATATACGGCGTACGGCATCCTGGGCAGTCATTCTGCAGCAGTTCTCTAATACAACATATATTCGCCACGTAAGAAGACCTTCTTTAGCAGTCTTAAGGCAATGGTCTAGGTGGCCTGCGCTAGGACCTCACTAAAAATGGAAACTTTGTCGGAGCGCTAATTTCGATCTCCAATAGACTTTGATGCCGTAAACCAGAAATCACAACTAGATAATTAATGCATGGCGGAGTAAGGGGAAAATGCCTTGATTGGTTCCGGACGTACTTAACGGACAGGAGACGATTAGTAGCAATGGAAAATTCTGACTCCAAAACATTTTGCATGTCCAATTGTCAAATGGTGTTCCCCATAGTTCGATCTTAGGTCCCTTGTTGTTCATACTGTCCTCGGTCCGTGCTTCCCTACCACCTTGCAGATGACAGAACAGTTCTATATAATGACAAGTAAATGGAAGTTGCTGTAGAAGATGTTATCCTAAATTGGCTGTCCCCGAATCGGCTCTATTTAAATGCTAAAAAGACTGACCGATTCCTCCTTTGACCAAAACGCTTTGTCCCACCAGACTAAAAGTTAAGAGTAGATGGTGTAAAGTTTTATTTTCCAACGAATTAAAATATCTGGGAAGTTATCTTTGACTTTCGCCTTAACTCGCACTTTTATATTTGCGAACTCGAGAAAAAGCTATCACGCGCTATTGGTTTGTTATAAAAAATTTGGAGTCCAAAAACTTTAAGAAGCCTGTACTTCAGCCTCTTCCATTTAAGTCTTTTGTACGGGTTCATATTTTGGGGCCTTGCCAGCAAAAAGCGCCTGAAAACCATGATTCGACTGCAGAAGCGCTTAACTAAAACGATCATGTAGCTGAATTTGTCATGAAATGCCCATGATGTGATGGAGGAAGTGCCTAGGCTGGTGAACCGTGTGTACCAGCTGAGCGGTATATACCATCCATCTTGGTAGAGGGGTGGGTAATATACCCATTTATTTTAATGTATGCGCCTGACGTATGCTCTCAATGTGAGCCTTGCCGTTCAAGTCCAAAATAGCCGCACTGTCTCCAAGCGATAGCTGTGGCTCCACTGTCATACAGCTCTGAACTCGAAATTAAACTCTAAAATGGGAGAAAAAGTCTTATTCCGTGTTCAGAGCAATTTCCCGTTTGTTCTTGGGCGCTAGCGAAAGAGAATAAGATAATTTGGAGGAAATTTTATCCTTAATTCTTGTACGTTTGGCTTTGTTGACCTGTTTTGGGTTCGCCAGTGGCAAGTTTCTGTAAATATTGGAATTGCTGATGAAGGTGATGATGAAGGAAACTTTTTGTGATATTACCAACAAAAGCAATGGGGCAATTAAAACCATATAAATACGCCATGGTTGGGCTTTTGGAGCTAAGAACATAAAACGCATGGACTTTCAACCAAACTTGTTTCACATAAACATGACAGAAGTGTATAATTTTTTTTTTCTTGAAAGGATCCGGATGACCGGCAGACACCAGCAAAAGCTGGTCCGGTTTCTTTCTTAAAAATATGTCGTGGTATACAATTAAATATGAGCTGTGCTGACCCTTGTTGGTGTTGATTGAATTAAATATGTACACTGAAGTGTGGAGCGCTGTGCGTTGTTCGTGCATGCGTCGGGGGTTTTCCATTACAAATATAGAATAAACTTCGAAAGACACTTCGTAAACAATATCACTAGCTCGTTTCTAAAGATGACGCGCTTAGTGGGTTAAGCTCATTGGTTGGTGCTATCACGTTTCAGAAGGCTCTTCGTTCCTCGCGGTTCCAAGCAAATCAACAGCGATCGGCCAAAATGTCTTCTTAAAAGTGGCTGTCTAAGCTACTTAATCTCGACTTAGTATCTCTCTAGCTGGACGTATATGTCCAGTCTCCCAGCAAGAGCCCTCATCGTGCACGTCTATATGTGAGCTTTACGTCCACTAGAGTTTGTTTCGGACTTGTCCTCGCTGACAACTGACTCAAACAGACATTTGAGACTTTAAATTAAATAGTCTCTAATGGAAAGCTTAAAAATATGTGAGGAGACCTGGAGGTCTGTTGAGACTTAAAATAAACGCGTCGAACCGTACACAATCAAAAGCAGGTAAGATGGCTTGTGCAATAAATACAATCAAGCCGGCACAAGCCGTTGAGGTTAGTGCTATATGCTTAGTTGCAGATTTCCCTCCAATATTCGTCCTAGGCTGTTATTTATTAAGAACTGGTTTTTAAAGAGTTGAATGGCACTTTTCTCTTTTGCTTGTGTGTTGAGAATCTCCCAATATCAGGTGGGGCTATTTAGTGTCTTGGGTAGTGTTAAATATTTTCCTTGATGTATTGCGAGATGCTTGTCCATAGATGTGTTGGTGTATGATATTCGGAGAAACAGTGCATGAATGCTTCTGTTGCTTGTTTGCATGCCCTGCGCGCGTGTGGTGAAGGGAGGCCTTTTGGGGTGTGTAAGTTGCTGAGCTTTTTGTGAATGAGTTCACATGTGCTTTTGTTCTGAGTTTCTTGCATATAAATTGGGATTGCACTCTTTATAGGAGGTGGCCCATATAAACTCCCAATTAAGGCTATTGCGCTTTGCAAACGTGGACCAAAATTCTTCTCCAGGAGGTCGAATTCTTTGTTTCTGTGTACTTTGCAGTGCCAAGTATATTCGTTTAGAATTTGCTTGTAGGCAGTTACCCGTGAGTGTCTTCTGGCAAAACAAAAGCGGGATAGTTTTGGCTATCATTAAAGTATCAGTATAGAGTACTGGATCGTCTTTGTTTAATATAATGTTTTGCCTGTTTGAGTTGTCTACGAGATGTTGTCAAGCACTGGGAATTCTGGTTTTCAAGTGAGTGCTTACCCAGTACTTGGAAAATATTATCCATGGCTCGGTTGCGGTTGTATCGAACATAGGTGATTGGCTTTTCAACCGCAATGCCATGGCTTGGTTTGCTATGTTGAGCATGGCTAGACCGCACTGTTTTTAGGGTCTTGTTAGGTTTTTCAGCTATATGGGAGGGTTTCCTTTAGACCATAGGAAGTCATTTATTATGATGTTGAGCTCTAATGCAGCCCAACGTGGCATAGGCAAGGTATGAGCGATATACCATATTTTGGGAAGGGCTAAGGTTTTAATGATAAGAGCTTTACCTTTTATTGATGACGTCCTTTGGGTCCATCGTTGAAGTCTTATTTTTACCTTTCCGATGGTTCGTGAATTACTGAAGTCTATGGTTTGTTCTAAATCTGTAAAGAAATGGATGCCAAGTACTTTCAGTCCGTCCTCAGTGGCATTTTGCTATGTTATGTCTTGTGTTGCGTAAGGGTCGGCTCTTGATATATAGTCCTTCAGTTTTCTTCCTATTTGTTGTTGAACCCGAGCTTCTTTCGAAACGTGCTAGAACGTGTAATGTTTGATCGTAAGATTGTAGGTCCTGTAGAAACAGTGCGCTATTGTCTGCGATTTGACTTATTTTAATATTGTTTTTGCCTAGCTTGTACCCTCTGATATGCGGATCCGCCTTTATAGCTTCGGCCAGCGTCTCCACTATCAGTGAGTACACGATCGGCGAAAGCCCTGCCTTAACCCTCTTGTTATATTGATAACGTCAGAGAAATGTGCTTTGTTTTATATCTGACTAGTAATGTTTTTATACAGTATATGTATCCAGTTTCTGAAGAAAGGGCCATGTTACATTTAATAAGTATTTTGTCGAGGAATTTAATGTTAACTTCGTCGAAAGCTTTTTCTTGGTCGACGGTAACGATGTATGTCTGTCGCTTCTTTTGTTTCGCGTGGTAAATGATGTTTCTAGTAACCGTCAAGTTAGGGCGCGTTTACATGGTCATCTCAGCCCGGGGCGAGATGCCGGGTTGAGTCGCCCCGGGGCGAAACTCACCGTGGTCGCTGGTCAGCCGTGCATAAGTTAACATGAATTTTTTTCCACCACGGGCTGGAAATCTTACTGCGTTTACATGGACGAAAGATCTTATCTCGCCCAGGGGCGAAATCCCAGCCCGGGCTGAGATGCTGGGACGAGTCACACCGCGGCGAGATTTCAGCCAGCCCTGGCTCATGTAAACTCTCATAGGAATGTGCAGTCGTATTATTAGTAGCAAATCGTAGACAGTTTGCTTCGGTTAATGATATAAATTTGCATCGAGCATCATATTATGTAAAATTGACTTTAAAAATTGGAGTTATAATCGTTATGGATTGCGTCTTTGGAAGGCTTTGCAAAAAGTATATTTCGCTTGCAACGTCAAGAAAGTCATCCTTTAAGTCGCTCCACAATGTATAGTAAAATTCTACTGGGAGTCCGTCTATGTCTGGGGTCTTATTTGGCTTCGTTTGTAACAAGGCGGTGAAAAATTCCTAAGTCGTGAAATCTTTTTCTAGGTAACTTCTTTGTTCGGCAAGCAGGATCGGTTTATGTGTGAGATGAGCCTGTCTTGGTCTTCGTTATCCAGCTTCGCTATGTGACCGAACTATATACAAGAACAACATATATATTTTTCTCCTCAAGTGCAAGTTACATGAAGCAACACCATCATTGCAATTCAATATTAAATGAATGCGACAATATGTAAAAAGATATACTTCTTGGAGAAGGAGGCATCCTCTGTAGCCCGGGGCTAATAGAATCGAGGATGCCACCTTTCTGAGTTTGCGAAAGAATGC
>QQSS02040663.1:0-18572 GCA_003687565.2 Craspedacusta sowerbii
TTATATTTATTGTATTATATTGTCATATCCATTTGTTTGCCAGGGCTAATCAGTTCGAGTAAGCTATCTCGTCGTAAAATTCTTTCATGCAACATACTGTGCATTTATTCCAGACCAAGTAGGAGGAAGTTGGAAAAACAAGCACACATGTAGGACATGATAGAATTATCTGCAAGCTCTCTGTTAAAAATAAAATTAAAACAACCCACAACTCTCAGGCACCAACCAAGCATAAACATAAATATAAATGAACACGGTCTTAATCACCCGCAAAGCTACGATTACACCATCAAATCCGTCCACACAATGGCCATATAGAAGCCATGAGAGTCCTGCAAAGCAATCATAGGATGGAACTTAATCTTATCCAGTCATAAGTTAAGTTTTAATTTTCTTCTCCACTTTTGATTTAAAGATTTTAATTGTTAAATTCGGTGTGTAAACTATTCAAGTGGACAGAATTAACGTAAATTTGATGTTTATACTACCAAACATCTCCTTACGTCGTGCTGGTAAAGCGAGCTTGTGCAAGGCATTCGAGTATTTGTTCTGGTAGAATAGAATTTGAAAAAATTGCTTCATGCTTCGGCTAGCAAATTATTATGCTATTTTATTAGAAAAATACACCATAATAAATAAGAGTTTTGAGAGCCTGGTAATGATAATAGTTGTTTAATACTAATAATGCTTGCGAAATTTATGCAACACTTTTCGCGCTATAGAAAAATTTAGTCAAGCGTTCATTGAAACGTACCAAACTCCGTGGGCCATGAGAGCATGGCACTGCAGAATAAGACATCTGCTGTCTTAGCACGCTTGGCTTTAAAATTCCAGAAACTTCTATTACTGAAATTTTATCTATCGCAGACCACTGCTATTTACAAGCAAATCATTCTTCGCTTCTCTATCTCAACAAATAATCGAACCTTCATCCTCTAACGAACTTATCAAGATGGCTGGTGATGTAATTTGACGCAGTTTCGAGTATCTTCAAGTTCGAATTTGACGCATTCGAATATTGAACTGTGAGGTTAAAAGAAAATGACGTTTCTTTTTAAGGGAGCAACCAGGCTAGCACTTCAGTGTAATGAATAATTATAACGACTTTTCGCTATTGAGGTTTCCCACACAGTTTGTCTTGAGCCCGTAACATTTTGTGATACATCTAAACGGTGTGCATACTGATTAGATATACCTGTCAGGTTACTACCTAACATAGAGCAAATGATCGCAATTTAATTTTAATTTCACTATACCTGCTACATACTCTGTAGCAAGTAGAAACTGCAAAAAGGTTTATTATATGCAGCCAACATCAGCAGGTCATCAGCAGCACACCAGACTTCGCAGATGTCAACACCAGCAGGTCATCAGCAGCTGTGTGGAATAATAGCATAAACTGCTCTTAAATTTGTACTCGAGTGTATCATTTTTTCTTGCTTGCCCTGAAGAACTTTAATAAAGAGCCTACAGCAGCTGATCTTTATATGTTTACATGAAAGGTACGAATTACAGAATATGGACCTAAATTACATAATTTCAAACGAAGATCACAGCACTAAAAAGCTTTCCAAAGCTGATTTAGCTGATCAATCTAATTTGGATAGGGCAAACTCTAATCCTACCTGCTATTCTGATGAACTTTGCAAAAGTCGTTTCAAAGTTCTTGAGGAATTCATCACAATATTCATTTCCAATCCACAGTCACAAAGAGACGCAGCCCAGATGCATCATTGAAAATCCTTGAGCCAAAAACAGAGACTAAACCTTTTAATCTCAAAGAGCGATTCCAGGATTGTAGTAAAGCCAGCTGCAAAAGACTGACCATATTGAACAAAGCGGACTATGACAACAAGTGGTTAAAAATATTGACAATCACCGATTTCATGCGGACCTACTTGATCCGAATCCAACGTTTTTATCAAAAGTGTAAGCCCCGACAAACGAGCTTCGTTAGTAGGGCTATGTGTGGACTAACAGCTCGCATGACTAGCAGTTATCTCACCCCACGTTTTTATGAGTTCTTACAGCTCCACAAGTTTCTCAGAGATTTTTGGACGCAATCAAGGCCTATTAAGAGTAGACATGGTTCATGCAGTGTCCAGATTTCAGAATTCATAGATTCATTTATAAATCCCATTACCCAAAGAGCGCCATCATTTATTAGGGACACGACAGATTTTGCTTGCAATTTGCAAGTTCGACGGTGAGAAACTGTGAAACCTGCAAACTTGGCGATCCTAACTATGGATGTTACAACCCTGGATTCCAATATTTGTCATGAAGACCAGTATCTTACTGTAAGTTTTTTTCTTTCTTCAAGGTATCAGAAGAAAACCGCTTCTACTGCCATTCTCACCTGCCTAATAGCGACCGACAGGAGCGTCACAAGCAACGTAATGTTGCTTAGCACCCGACTGTTCAATCAAACGAGCAGCATGGCAATGGGCACCATCTCCAGTGTGGCAGAGCAGGAAACCGGTTCTGATTTCTACTGCGTACTGGAGTTGGAGTGCCGGGTCAAACAACGCGTTAATGTTGTGGCGAGCACAAGCAGCTGGCGTCTTGAGGATCGGACGACGCCGTTTGACGGTAGGCGTTGCAAAAACAGGTCTGTGGTCTGTATTGAACTCCAAGCTACAGTGTAGGGGGCACTTCTGCACCACTTTCCATTTAGTGCTGACTAGGATACTATAAATTGTATTGCAGGTATGCCCATCGTTGGAGTGCCAGGTGTTCTTGTGGATGGAACGGCGATCGAACAATGAGCCGGCAATGCGGAGTCCTACCCCTGCGTAGAAGCCTTTCCGTGTTATCATTAGGCGTTCCACTACAATGAGGGCCAATTACCAAGGTGTAATCTCTGGATGTCCTTGTCACGGCGTTGAAATCTTCCAGGCACGAGACAACTCTTTACTCAACAACTCTCGAGAGAACACTCTGTCTGACTGAGGTGCTCAGATATCTGGTCTAACGACTGGTAGAACTCGACGACGTTTACATCAGCTTCATGGTCGGGGCATATAACTGCTAGGCTACCAAAACAGTGCCTGAATCTAGTGCGAGGGAGTCTTAAACTCACAGGATTCTAGCTCAGCAGGGCGGCAGCAGACGTTTTGTTAAGAACCAACGCAACCCCCACCTGCCTGATAGAATTTTTAGGCAGTCCAAAAGCCTTCAGATAATTAAATACAGGTCAAGAATATAACTGCTCAAAAACTAGGGACACGCCTGGCAACACGTCACGCCCAGGTTGACCCAACATGATCAAGACTGCAATTAAAATACCCACGGCATATATAGCATCGTACAACATTATCAACAAATATCTTGCTTAACAATGATTGAAATTTGTAAAAGTTTGAATTTATTTCTTAATTTTCCTGAGAACATATGTTGCGTATGTAGATTATTTGCCCAAAATAATTTGCGATACCACCAACAAAAAGCAACCCATACCATGCCTAATATGAAACCCAAAAATAACAAAGCTGCTATCAGATGAAGCGCTGATGGAAAATTTAAAGGCTAGTTTAAGTTCTCCAAAAGTAAATTAAATTCTATAGCTCAATGTGTGTGAGCTCAACCATGCAAACCATGTTTGCGAACCAATTTAAGAGACTTACCCATATCCTCTATAGGCTGCTTACTTATTTACGTCTAGCAAGGACCGCCTCGACCATTTTCTTCGTTTGGCAAGAGGAGGTTGCATCTTTTAATCTTGCCTCGACAGTAAAATTCATCAGCCACCACTTCTCTCCGCGGCGTGTAAAATGCGCAACCTCTAAGCCGCCTATCACAACATATATGTTGGGTTTGGCGAGAGCCAATCCCAACATATATGTTGTGATTGGTATTAGAACTGGGTGTTCCAATAGCCTTAGCACATCATTAATCTAGAAATATAGCCTATAAATAATTTTTCCTTACTTTTCATGCCTTTTTTTCGACATGCACAGGTTACTTCAATCTAAGAACAAACTTATAGGTGAAGGTCTTATACCACTGATCTCATATATTTATGTATATAACAGATGTTATTATACAGATGAGTGTCTAATACGCGTTGTGACCAGGCCTAAGCCTAACACCTGAACGGCATCCAGTCTTTATGCTCGTGGTGACTTTCAAGGAACTTAAATTTATGACCGGCACCCCATGCCTAAAATTCCATGCATACCGTGAGGACACTCTATAGAGATTGCAACTTGTCAAGGTGCGCTTCCATTCGAGGCTGAGTTTCGCGATCCAGTTATCAAATAGATCAGTGCCATGGTCTGTATATTTCACGTCTACCGCGTGTGAGTACGATGAATCCGGTCTTCAAAACACTCAAAAGTTTTCTTCCTTGAACGATTCGTCCCATAGTTCCCACAACGCACTGTGCGCATATATACAAATGGACACAACACTTTATTGGGCTTTAGTTTATGATTTGATCAGACTCAGAGTTGTTTGTCTGTAGATGAGGTAGCACTTAATCATTGATACGCTTGACTTGGCTTTTTATGGAGCTATTAGGTTAAGTCTGTTTGCAACTGGTCCTTGATGTTCATGCTATTTGTGTGGCGAGGACAAGTTAAAATGACAACTTAAGGCTTTGCTTTATCAGTTATGCAATGTTGCTTTTTCTGTGTTTGAATTTAAAATGCCATTTTACCATGACAGGTTCTGACCACTCCTCGTTTAAGCTCTATTGATGTATTATAGTATATTGGAAGCTGAATTAAATCTTGTTGCTTGATCTGTCAACTTAACGGCTGCAAAACTGACGAGATGAATTGATTTTGGATGATTAAGGTTTTTTGTATTCCTGTAGGGTAGAGGCATGTTTCCATATAAAAAATGGCATGCTACCTTGACATATATTTAAAACAGCATTTTCTAGTTTCTGGACTAATAGTGTTTACTCTACTCCACACCTTCAAGCCTGAAGTTTTGTGTTATCCAAATTGTTTATTACTGAGAATGGTGTCTGATTACTATGACACGTATAATTTGTAATTGTGAGCGACTTTTAACCTAGGTTTTTAAAATCATCTAGTTGCTGTTTGTTGCCTAGTAAATGTTATGAACTGAAAGAGATGCTCTCCACTGTTGATGAAATTGTTTTATTGTGGATTTTTGTCTTAAAATCTTAAATAATTTAGAGTAGCTGAAAGGATTTTGCTTTTTTGTCATGGACAAGGTTTCTGGATGCAAGCATTCTTTGCGCTATGGTCATCCACAGCTAGGTCTGCTTGAACGTGTGTTAACCTGGTTTGCGTGGCTTACGATTGCCATAGGTCTCATCTTGTATTCTGTATCCCTTTCTTGGGGGTTGCTACCAAAAATGAACCCAGCATTTTTCAGCACTGGTTGGGGATTCTTGTCTGACCATAAAGACTCTAGTGACTTTGAGTGGACTTTTTGGAAAGCCTTTTTGCCTGTAATCGTACCTGCTTGTTTGGTGTACTCCATGGGTGGGTGCTACATGACGTTGCATCACCCGAAATACAGACAATTGTACTATGTTCTTTGTTCTGCCTTTATTCTTGGTTACATTCTTTCATGGAAGGGACTTGCGCTTGTGGTGGCATTTTCAATTGTTTTGTATGCAGGGTTAATGCTCCAAAACCTAGCCATCTTGTGGGTTGTTGTTATTGTGCAGTTGGTGTTTCTACACTACTTCCCCTTGCGGATGTGGATGCTTTCTAGTATTACTGAAGATGGAAACTGCAGGGACTTAGTTTATTTTTCGCTTATGATGTGTTGTTTAAAATTAATTAGTTTTGGTGGGGACTTTTTAAGTCATCTTAAAAGGAAGGACGGAAGTGCTACTGAGTTGACTGCATTGGACATGTATCATTACGTGCTTTACCTGCCACTGTTTTTTAATGGCCCAATAGTTGCTTTCCACAAATTTCATGAGCAATTCCTTTTTGGTAGTACAAAACCTAGCTATAGTTTGAGCTCTGGAGTCATTAAAGAAGTCTGTTCGTGTCTCTTGATTGGGTTTGGTCTCGAGATATTTCTTCATTATAGTTATGTGCCAGCTATCTCAAAGCATAATTTTCTTCTGAAAGAACTAAATTGTCTGTCTATTATATCTGTGGCCTGGGTTCAGATAAATTTGTTCTGTGCAAAATACAAGGTGCTTTATGGAGCTGCAAGGCTGTTGGCAAGGCTTGATGGCTTTGAGGCTCCTGGACCACCGAAGTGTGTTGCTACAGTGTATACCTTTGAAGAGATGTGGCGTACATTTGATAAGGGTCTCCATGAATTTCTCCATAGGTATATATATGTGCCTGTGGGTGGATCTAACAGAGGATTACCTAGGCAGCTATTTGGATCGTTCTTATGTTTTCTCTTTGTTGGGTTTTGGCATGGGGGAACGCTAACTTTGTTTGTATGGGCTGCTACCAATTGGATTGGTATTGTATTTGGTGTGTTGGTTAAAATTTATATGAATTCATCTGCTGGAATAAACATGAAAGTAGCCATGGGCTGCAAATGGTATCGTCGTTTGTGTGCTCTGAGTGGCTCTGCTGCTGTCATTTTGCTGATTTCTTCAAATTTTATTTTTTTGTCTGGAGTAGAATCTGCTTTCATTTGTTTGCAGAGATTGTTTATGTCTGGAGGATTTGTGTGTCCTGTTCTTATACTGCTTGGCTTGTACTTTGGTGTTGAGTGTATTATTGATGTAAGCTAATTTCTTCATTACAATTGCAAAATAGTACTTTCTCTTTGAGATATATTCATCAAAGAAATATTTATTTGCTTATAATGTGCTAAGCTTTTGCTTAGTCACTTCGATTGTTAGAGGTTATCATATATGTGCATGGATGTAAAAATTGGTTCTGATTTCTTGCTTTTAGGCTTTTTCTTGAAGCATCTGTTGATGTGTGTTAGATCGCCATCTAATAAAAGCTTCTTTTTTTTGTACTCAGGGGTCTCAAAATACTCGCTATCACTTAATTTACTACCTTAAGAAAGCATGAATGGAGCCTTGTTCACGATTCTAAGCATGCCTTAATTAATGTGCTGTGTGCTAGGGAATAAGGTTTCTACCTGTATTATGAGTTCTCTTGAATCGCGCATCGAGTTAGCAATTGCTTTAAAAAATCATTGTAGCCCTGGCATGGAATGCGTAAATACAAAGAAAAGAAGAAAGGTTTTTTGTAGTGTGGACACCATAGTAACCTTTCATAGTTTGTTGCAAAACTTTATGCCATGAATACTTTAGTTCTCAATGCCAATCGTTATTGGAGAAAGGTTTTTAGTCTTGTTGTATTAAAATAGACTAATATTGGTCATTTTATCGACATTTTTGGTCATATTAATGGCAATTGTAAATGTTTTCTTGCTCTGTGTTTTAATATTAAAAATCATTACTTGCTATTTCTGATTTCTTACTTGATTCTTCATTCCTAGAATGCCAATTTGTATCTATGTTGCTGCAATACCTTGGCTAGTCGTCATGTTTAAGCTAGACATAACTATATACACTGGCTATGACTCCTGCTTTTCAGTTTTTTATCTTTTTTAATGGGCCTCAGATAGTGTTCCTTAATCCTCCTTGAACTGGCTGAAAGTCGTATGGTTATTATTACTTGGATTTATTGTTGTGGATTTACTATGTTCTCATGCCTAGTGCATATAATCACATTCTATCTGTAAAATCATACGATACCGTGATTCAATTGTACTGTCACCCAACACTTCAAATTTTACGCAAGTGCTTCTATGGATCATGAGCAGCCTTTGATTAACTGCGGTATCAGAAAAGTGTGGTTTTGCTGCACAGGTGCTCCATTTAGTTAAGTAATTAAAGTATATATCTGTGTGAATGTTCCAAGTTCAAGATTGTGCTGTAGGAAGCTGAGTTTCTTTATCATTCTTGCATGTCTACATTTCAAATGCAGTTGCAGTTTTTTAATTTAGTACTGATAATGTAAGTGACTTGTGCCCCAATACCTTATGGTTTTGTTTGTTGTAAAAATGATGCTGTTAATGAAACTGTCTGGTTGTAGGCTAATTTGCTTGTGGCAGGTTACCTTTCAGAGTTTACTGTGCTTTTCGCTGAGTCAGTAATACCTCTTCTTTGTGTTGCTTCTTTGATAGTTTCTGCTAGGATTTTTATTCTTGCTAACTTCAGATCTTTTTAAATAAGAATATGTGAATGTAACTCTTAGATTTAAGCTAAGAATTATTGCTTCGGATGTTTATTGCAAGGAATGTCGTGTATTGGTTTTCTATGACTAAATAAGTTACATCTATTTGTGAAATCCCTAAGGGATCTGGTACACATCTCTGTTGTTTTTACTGCAGAAGGTTGTTGTCTTAATTTTTGTATTATGCGTAGGTGAATGCCTGTTGTCAGTTGTGATACCTAGTTATTGAATCAGTCTTATCATAGTAGATGTAGTGGCAAGGCAAAATGTATGCTTTAAACAGATTTTCAGAGGCTTGGGTAAATCCAACCAGGGGCCTTACGAAAAGGCAATTTTATATGTGGTTAAACTACATGTTCAATAGGTATGATTGAATGCTAATAGATTCTTGTTTGTGTGTGTTTATTCAAACGTGTGAAGTGAGATCACAATGTTGAAGGCAGCCATTGAGATGTTAATGTCAATATTGTATTAATATCGAGAATGGGATTACAATATTGAAAATAGCCTTTCTGCCCTTTTATTGTTCATAATTTCTGTTAGCCGGAAAACCGTTGCTGCTTTGCATTGACACTGGTGAATTAGATTGCTTAGACTTGTTCAGGCGCTTTGAACATATCCGTTTGCACGTTGATATTTCTACCTTTTGTGCTCTCGGTCACTCCGTATTGAGCATGCTTCAGGTGCAGTGCTTCCTGTCATACTCAAGGTGTGATTTACTTTTTAGAAAAGACGAAGCAAGAGTTAAAGAAGTTGGGCCTGACAGGTTTGTGCAAGACATTTTCCCTTTCGCAGAAATATTATTTGATTGATAATTGTTTATGGAGTCAAGTCGGTAGGTTGTTATCTTTGGAATTCGTGATGATCTCTCCGGTGGTTCGGCTTTTGTTTTAGTTCTTGGCTGTACTTGGTTGGATAGGCAAGCTGGAATGTTTCATGTTTGATTTATGGCAAATTTTAGTGCAGATTCATTGTAGTAACTTTTTTGCTTAAACGATAGTGCTGTTGCAGTTTAATTGATACTTAATTTATACATAGCTTAAATCGGAATAGCTTGTATAATTGCGGTAAAAGCTTCATGGAATGTTTTGCACCATGCTGTGGCTCGAGTACTTAATTGCAGGACGATCTAGAACTTGGGTTGGTTTTAGATAAAATAAGAGCAAGATCACAGAACTTCTGCGGAGACGAAGGTTTGACTGTGCTAGTTTATTAGCGAAGGAAAGCGCGAAATAAGTCTCCTTCTGTAATATCTTCCTTTGCGCATAAAACTCGTACGAATACGCCTCAATAGAGAAGCTGATCTGCTGCCCTTCCACTACGTAATTTCAAATTCCAGTAGGTAAGCTCTATTGTGCGTAAATCCAAGGGGAATTATTGTTGAGCGTATAGGCTTAATGATTGCAGAAATCATCCCGACTGCAACATTGATGTAGGGTATATGGAAACTCAAAATGGGCCAATATCTTCAAGGCAGTTATGCATGTTTTGCCAGGACTTACGCAGTAAGGCTGAAATTGTTAGACGATATTTGATTTGATTTTCAAGCTCATTTCTCCATCACCAAGTGTAACGTATGGGTAGTACACAATAGCACAAGGTATGAGTTACCTCAGAGCCGCGTCTATGGGCAGATCAATTGAAGCATCAAAAGACTAAATGGGAGGAACTATATAGCTAGGTGTTAACTGTATCCAAAGATGTTTTCAAAGTCGTGCGAAAGGTCTGAGATAAGCGGGATGAGTTCCAAGGTCGCTAGTGTGAGAATATCTTAGACTGCTTCATAATTTTATAACGGCTTTTAGTGGTTACCTGAAGGCACCGTGACACAAAATGAATGCGCATACGTAGTCAGTAAGTTGTCAGAGCACGAGTTAACAATTTCTTTTAAGCAATTTTTGCCGTATGTGTTGAAAACCTGACTTATTACTCTAAGCTCTGATGAAGTTAAGTAAAGAGGTTTGATATTTGGCACGATTTCTAGATGGTATCTTTATCTTGTAGCTGTTTGCTTGGAAGATTTTTCTGACGGGCTCTAAAATTGCCTAAATTCAACGTCACATCGCGTGGCGATATTTGTGCAGGTATTTGTGGCTCTGGAAAAATGGCTGCTTATTTAACGTTTAGAGGGGCATCTGAATGGATAATCCGCAATGGAGGAAAAGTAATGTTTGCAGACAGTGCGACGTGGCAGACAAACTATAGTATGGTGACTGCTGGGAAAACCCCTGTTAGGCTTGTTGCCATCGATGCCGATGGCTGTAGTCTGACCGATAATGGCTTTGAGCACCTAAGTACGTTCTCTCGTCTGTGAGTGTCATTGCTGCCCTGTATTAAAAGCATTCATAGCGCGCGTTTACAAGCGCGGTATGGAAGTAGTATCGCCTTTCCAATGAATGTTTTGACAGATTTACATCGGCGCACCGTCGATGTTGCATGTCGTAAGTGTAAGTCTACTTGGAACAACGGGAAGCTCTTGCATATTAAAGGCGATCGTCGTGTACCTTTAAATTGGGAATTTTATCCAGTATCAATCTTGGTTAATTATATGCTGTGTTTTTGCTGATTGCGCACCTGTTGGATCTCCATGTTTTGCGTGATACCTCACTTATATACGTCTGCAGTTTTGCGATGGACTCTAATTTCTCGATAAGGCATAATACGGCGTGGAGTGGACATTTCTAGCTTTCTTGCAAAGCATTAGTGGTGTTAAAAAATTTTGCGCGAGTAACTGGATCTATTCGTCGCAAAGTACCAGAGTTTAGTAGTATAGATATGAGTATAATAAGATGGTCAAAGTCAGCTTAAAGACGGGGAGAATGCTGCGAATTCGGTTGAGGATAACTATCGAGAAAATGACCTGAATGCCGCTTTTGGGACCATTGACAGGCTTAGTGTAAAGCGGCCTAACGCTGTTACGGGTATCAAGCGTAATGATGGAACTGACATAGATAATACCAAGGAGGAACTGGAAATTTGGAAAAATCATTTCCAGCGGCTGCTAAGCGGCGATGCGAGTTATCCTACGGACTTAAACGATCATGCTCCTGAAGTGGTAGCAGCTGCGCGAGCGACCCCAGACGCTGAGCAAAATCACGAGTCTGAAATTACCCATAAAGAAGTTGTTGATGCGGTCAATAAATTGAAGTTAGGTAAAGCTACTGGTGGTGAAGGAATACCCGCAGAAGCTGTAAAATTTGGTGGCTTAAGTACTATTGAATGGGTCAAGCAGTTGTGTGAATCGGCGAGAGTATCCAAAAATATTCCGTCGCATTGGAAGAAAGGTACTACAACTCCCATTCTTAAAAAAGGTGACGAAACCTCAATCAAAAACTACCGAGGACTCACCTTGCTTTCCGTTGTCGGTAAAATCTTCATGAGGATCTTGCAGGACCGTTAGCGGTCCAGGAGGCATCACTTAAGGCTCGAGAATCAAGCAGCGTTTGAGGAAGGCAGAGGCTGCAGAGACCACATTTTTGCGCTCCGTCAGCTTATTGAAGAAATGCTTTTATCTGGTCTGCCACTTGTCACTCTCTTTTTTGGATTTCAAGGCGGCGTTTGATACCATAGATTGGAGACAGCTTTATAATGTGTTGGATGCAGATGTCTGCCACGAAATTGTCGAGCTGCTGCAAGTGGTTTACCACAACTCAACATCGGTTGTGAGAAGCAAGGGCATAATATCCGAGGAATTCTTTTTAAAAGGAGGAGTAAGACAGGGCTGTGTTGCAAGTCCTTACCTTTTCACAACCATCATTGACACCGTTATGCGTCGAGCATTTGATAAGTATCTGGGAGTGCCATGCGGAGCCAATGGCTATCTGATTGATTTGGCATATGCTGATGACATCGCAATCTTCGCTGAATCTGACACTGTTGCCACGAAAATGCTACACAAATTTTCGCTGCCATCATTGACACCGTTATGCGTCGAGCATTGGATAAATATCTGGGAGTGCCATTCGGAGCCAACGGCTATCTGATTGATTTGACATATGCCGATGACATCACATTCTTCGCTAAATCTGACACTGTGCCACGGAAATGCTACACAAATTGGCTACAACCGCAAAAGAATATGGCCTGGAAATCAACATCGAAAAGACGAAAGTCGCTGCGACAAACCTGAACACGGTGCAAGTGCGCCTAAATGGCACGACCATCTAAACGGTAACCAGCTTTAAGTATCTGGGGTCTATTGTTTCCACTGTATCAGCCGATAGCAGCGAAGATGTTGCCGCCAGGATGGACAAGCTACGGGAGCCTTTGCAGCTCTCCAATGGTGCCTGTGGAGGAAGCGATCAATTTCGCTGTCAGTGGAAGTACGACTTTTCCGGGGACTGGTAATGCTGATATTACTCTATGGTTGTGAGACGTGGACATTGAAAGTTCACAGTGAAAGGAAACTGGAAAGCACGCTAATGAGATTTTTAGGTCGATGGTTGAGTCACTAGATGGCATCGGATTAGCAACGACTCCATCCGGAAATACTGCTCATCCCAACGTAGCGCGATGGAAATGGTGAGGGAAAGAAGGCTGCGATGGTTCGGACACGGAACGAGAATGGGAGCCGAGAGAATTCCCAACCAACTGCTATGGAAAGAGCCCTGGATAGGTCAAAAACCTCGTAATGCGCCAAGGAAAATTTGGATCTCCCATATTCTGAAGGATGTCGGGAGGGTTTATAACGTCAAAGACGCTGGCGCACTGGCGCTAAATCGTGACATCTGGAAGAATGTTATTCAAAACCCAAGCGGCGACATGACGATTACGCCCTAGACGACGCTAGGAACAAGAAGAAGATAGATGCGAGTTTTTATATAAAAACTTTGCGTAAGCGGATAAACGGCACTTTCGCTGTGAAAAGGCTTTTTAGTCATACCAAGCATTTTTCTTGGTAGTGGTTTTGGTGTTAGATTGCGATTTCTTTTTCTTCTCGTATGTCGGACCAGTTTTTCCTTACCTAATTGTTGGGTGTGTTGAGCAGCACGGCAAAGGACTAGCGTTGCTTTTCGTTCGCTTCCATAATCGAGTTCTCCTTGTACAGCCGTGATAGATACATGGGGCATGGGAAAAGAGGGGAGGTTTGCTGTTACTGTTGTTGTTGTTGTTGTTGTTGTTGTTGTTGTTGTTGTTGTTGTTGTTGTTGTTTTTGCTGTTGCTGTTGTTGTTGTTATTGTTGATGTTATTGTTGTTATTCTTGTTATTGTTGTTGTTGTTATTCTTGTTATTGTTGTTGTTGTTCTACTTCTGATGTTCATGTTGTCTTTAATGGCGTAACTCGCGTGCAAAGATGCTTTGTTTTTGTCCGTTCGTTGAGTGTATTTTTGACGGGATCCTGCCTATCTCGATCGCAATTTCTAGCAACATCATCTTTGTACTTTTTTGTTACTTTACTTTACTAAACTTTTTGTCTGCTAAACTTTGTTTGGTCGTCTTTTAAAGTAGGCCTTTGTTTTCTGGAGATATTCTTCAATTTGCGATATTGCATTTCCTTTTCTGTAGTCGGCCTGCATCACCTCCGCTCTCTGAGCATGAATGGCTGTCAATACATCACAGATTTGAATCTTTTAGCTGAAGTAGCTGAATCTCTTGAGTATCTAAACATTGCCAACTGTACGCGGCTGAGTGATGCTTCGCCTATTTTCAAGCTCAGGTTTGCTGGCTATACCGGTTTGCTCCGATTTCATTCGAATCCTATCATCTGCGTTTTTAAGTATTTCTTTTTTCAGTATTTTTTTTTTCGTTTGCATTTTCGTATTAAGTGCTTTGCGTGGAAGCGGATGTAGTTTGATCCTTGGAAATTATTATTGACTCTGGTAAGAGCATTTTTTTTTCAATTAAATTTCTTCCGTATAGGGGAAAGCATAAGATTGATATTCAAGCAAACCTTCTCGTCCTTGTGTTTTATGTTGCCATTTGATAATGGCATGCTCCATCTGAGAATGCTTCTATAATTCCTTATTACAATCGTAATCGTAATGTTTGCGGTTGCAAAACTATCGAAGCACTCATCATTGAACACCAATGTAAGCATAAATAATTGTCTGTGTAAATGGACCTTACCAGCTTCCAGAAATGGAATTGGCGCTTGCAGCGAGATTGAAACTTTAATCACGGTTTTCTTCGGATGGGTCTCGTTGCATTCGAGACTATTACCCAGCTCTTGGAAAGGGGCATGACCGGATATGTGTTCATTAAGGGATTTTTCTTGGCAAACGACGTCGTGGAGTTTATTTTTGGCTACATTGCGTAAATTCTTAAATATCCTTTTTTTAAAACATAAGTTCACGACCTGCTGAGTCATGTTTAGTAACTCCTGCTGGTTGTGTTACCGCTTATATAAATCAAATTCATTCCGTTTTCTGTATCCCGTGACTTTCTTGTGCACGGAACTCAAGGTTTTATTTAACGCAAGGCGTGAGATATAGTTTCTTATGGGATATTGGAAAGAAGTCGACGTATTATGATAGATGTGTGTCCAGCGAATATGAAGTTCCTTGCTTGTTTCATTCTAGTCACCTTCAGAAGTTGGTCATAACAAATACACTCGGCGATAATCGTGTCTTTATCCGGAATGAGATCCAGAAGAAGCTCCCTTTGTGTTTGGTTGTAACTTAGATTTGGTTGTGTTACTTAAATTTGAACTTGCCGACAGTGTAAGAGAAATTTATAAGCATAATTTTAGAACTTCATTATTGGGTATTGTAATTATGTAACGTTTTGTGACGTTGTTACATTTGGGTTATGATAATTTTGCCTAATGCATGCGTACCATAATGCACCTCTTGACTTTTTTTATCTCGTTCTCAGAACCGTGTTGCCATTTGTGCTTAAAATGATTGCCCTTGGCTGTTTACTATAACTTAACTAATTGAGCTGTCAGAAAGAAAATTATTTTGTCACATGAATTCCTGACACGCGGGTGAGTGTTATCTGTCGAGCATTCTGGTCGAACTAGGTAAGGGGGTTTAGTTTGTTTCAGTTAACCCGATTCTATTGAGAAGCTGTTTAGAATTTCCTGGCCTTTCTTGTAGGCTAGTTTTTATATCATTAAACTTAAGTCACTACTTTCTGCTCGCGTGTAGCGCCGGCGATTGACTATTTTTTTGACTTGTGGTATGATAGCATTAAGAAAACGTTGCCGAAAAGTAATAACTTCCAACCGTAGGTCTGGGTGCTATGACTGATGACTTTGAAGAACCAGCGGGCCATCAGAGTGAACACGTTTTTTGACAATAAGAAATCTTGCGCTTTCGTCACAGCACCTTTCTTTCGTTTATTGCGCAGGCTAGCACCAATGTGAAGTCTGTCTACCGAGGCTTTTCCCGTGCAGATGCAATATCAATTCGGTATTCCGTAATTCCTTTTTGAAAATTCTTATGCGTTAGCGTGCTGTTTTTTTTTGCATCCTCCCGTATTCATTGTCACTCTTATTTTTGCTGGGAAGAACGCTTTTGTATGTGTATTACATATTACTTTATTTATGTTTATTGTGCGAACTTTCACTCATTATTCGAAACATATTTGTCAGAGAATCCTGGTATTATGTATTCGTAGCAGCAATACGTCAGTGTTATATATGAGCAAATGTCTGTTCTGCTAAAATTCCTGCTTGGCTTGAGGTAATCCCGCACGGCCCCTTCTGCCGGGAGAATTTTACTTGCAGCTAAGCTACTGGAGACAGTTTATATTGTTGTGAAATTCATTTGGGTACTGATTGCGGCGTGTTTTTTCTCATTTGCTCGTTAACGGTTTTCTTACTATGCGCGTGTTCTTTGTAGATAATTTTAGGTTTTAGTACGACCTCTGCCTTGTTATTTGGTTTGCTAATAACTTATGCATGGCGCACGATTGGAAAGAACCAAACCTGGTAAGTGCTGTCCATTTTCGCTCCATCTGCCATCGACGATAGTAAAGGTTGTCCTCTGACTAGCTTAGTGACTCTTGTCGACCTTTGTTTGATAGTGCTTACTATTTGCTGTTGTGATAAATAAACCTGACTATAAAGGAATTTTGAGGTTTTCCGTATGGGAGCTCTATTCAATACATTAGACTAGAATATGGATTTAAACTACATTAAGACTGAATTTTCGCGTTCAAGGTATTTTACGCTGCGTTTTCATATATTCTGCTGTAATTTATCTATGTAAAGTTGTATTGTATTATACAGGATATTATATTTTTTATGTATTGTATGATGTTATAGTTTTTTCATTACATGTTCTAGTATAAATGCATTCTATATGAATTGTAAATGACGTATTTTCTTATTTTGACACATTATGTTGTGATATATAATACCCGACTATGTAATCTTGTCGCGCATTATACAGGATATCATATTTTATGTGTATGGTATGACGTTGCAGTATATTTCACATTTCATTATATGTTCTAGTATAAATGCATCCTATATGTCTTGTAAGTGAGGTACAAATGTACTTCATTTCTAGTGTGGATGGCGTTTAATATTTTCAAACCGTTCCTTTTTAGAAAAGGCCTCCTCCTCACTTGGAGGGACATGTTTATTATGAAGTTAGTGGCGTATCTGGAAGCAAGTTGAAAAAGGTTTACATGATGGTAAGTCCGCCTCTTAAGGTTATTGCGTCTCATGGCTTTGTGGTTTCGTCTACGGGCTATGCTGGCTTGTGTGCGATCGGTAACAGCCTCGCAAAGTTGTTGAGTTATACTCGAACCCTGTAATTATGAGGGCGAGCAATTTGTGACATGGTGGTGGCGAGGCTGGGTAGAATCCGTAATAAATTCCTGCTGTTTCTTATTTGGTTGATGTAAATTTTCCCTCCGCCCTGGCCATACTGGCTGCTGGGATTGACAGAGTGCAGCATGTTTAACAATTTACTTGTTATGCCCAATTCATACTTCTTTACGCTATTCGCTCGTCTAATTACGGGGGAGGGTTAAAGAACAGCCTAATTGCCGCGTGGGTAATGACCCAAAGGGGGCTTTGGGGGCGAGACAACTTGGATGAGCGGGGAAGGCAGAATCTAGCGTAAAAGTCCATCTCAAGCGCTTGTCATCCATTTCCATTGTCATCGCACCCCGCGCGTTTGCCATCGGTTGCCAGCGTAGTGCGCCAGCATTCTAATAGGAGTTACTATCCGAAAAATGCGGTAATATGGATTCAAGGTTGGATTGTGTCTTCGGGGTTGCTAGTGCCAGTTACACGTTGAGAGATAACCCATTCGAAGATCCTGCTGCAGTCTGTTGCGAATATAGAATTCGAAGCTCCTGGATTCCTCAAACCACACCAACCACGCGTAGTCGTATGTCGACTACGTTAAGTGCGGCTGTGAATAAAGCGATCAAATATAAATCTATAGCTTTTTTCTGGTACGCAAAGTTACCATCTATATTATGGCAGTATGAAGGCTTCACTCCGCTTGTATATGATTTGTTTGCAGCCATGTGAGACTCGAGATTTTTGCTATCAGCAAGCCATTGATGGAATACGTGGGAGGAATTTCATAGCTCAATGAGCTGTCGAAATTGCTAGCGATTTCCCTGAAAGTCATCGCGTCGAAATTTCGTGTTCTTTCGTTGAAGAGTTTGATAGCTTTTACTCGACGATGATATGATCAAAGACCAATTCTGGAGCGACTGAAAGGACAAAACTAGGCCGCCTCCTTAAGCATGGTAGAAATTCCATAAGAACTTGCGGCATTCCCACTCACCTGTCCACTTCATCCATTCTTCTCAGTGGCAGTGTCATCTTCAGCATCAGCCGACTGGGGATTCTCTGGATAGCTTGTTGCAAGCTACTGCGGTAAAAGGTAGGACGCAGATCGTGTGACCACTTCATAAACAAATAGCTTGCACTCGGCGAGTGCTTGTTGCAAGATATTCCTATCTACAAGCTGATGGCGAAGTGAGTTTGTTCATGCACGATGGCTCATCGGGCACCAAACCGATCTGTAAAGCAAGCTCTTGTTCGTAGTTCGGGAGAAACGAAAAGTGCACAGCCTTTCGCGCGCTTCTTCAATCACGTTTGGGATTTTAGTCAACAGCATATTTTGAACGGATTCGGCTGAGATCGAGAAAGAAGCGTAAAAACTCGGCGCTTAAAAGCGGTGGGGAAAAGCAGCGCGGAAACGTGCATAGTGGCATAAGCATAAGTAGCGTTGTAACATAGTAATTGTGTGTGTGTTTGTGTTTGTGTGTGTGTGTGTGTGTGTGTGTGTGTGTGTGTGAGTGTGTGTGTGTGTGTGCGTGTGTGTGTGAGAAAGAGAGCGAGAGAGCGGTCGGCAGCCCGATGATGTGATGAAATATTCATGTATGTGTATATTGTGTAGGTATTTTCTTATATATCTATATCTGCCTATCTGTCTATCTATCTATCTATCTATCTATCTATCTATCTATCTATCTATCGATCTATCTATCTATCTATCTATCTAT
>QQSS02040885.1:0-18557 GCA_003687565.2 Craspedacusta sowerbii
CAGAAATTACCGCGTTGATCCGAGAAAGCGAGTCTATCCTTCTAGAAATGCCTCGTGTCAACTTGCCTTGCTTGGCTCCTTGTTGTGACAGGAATACGCGACGTCCAGGCGTCGTAGGCGCATTCCTATCATAACGACATCAAGTAAGGGTTGTCTGCGGTTGGACATGACGATCTCTAATTGTCAGGCATCCATTGTTAATTTTTCGATCATCTACGGTTTCGATCATCTACGGGTACCCCTTTGGGATGAGGTGACCACATAATCTGATCGGGCAAGCGGATAACCTATATTGCAACTTGATTAGCCGGAAGTTCCGGAAGTCCCATAACAAATTAAAACTGACTGCATCTGTAGTTCCCCAATAGGGATGAGCCTTAAAAATGTGCAGTGCTCTTTTCTGCGACTATGTTATTAAAAACACAAATGTCTAGAGTTTTGAAAGCCAATTATCTCGAAATGAAAAGGAAGGACTCTGTAACGCAACAGCTAAACGTTGGGTAAATCCTAGATACATACGGCTATGTGGTTGCGTTTTCTGCCTGAAGTCGCTAACGTTGGTCGGCGTTGTGTGCGTTGGGTGTTCTTTTGTGTGTGTGTGTGTGTGTGTGTGTGTGTGTGTGTGTGTGTGTGTGTGTGTGTGTGTGTGTCTGTCTGTCTGTCTGTTTGTATGTGTGCGGGTTTGTGTTTGTGTGTATGTGTGTGTATGTGTGTGGGTTTTCTTCATGTTGCTTAATAAGTGCACAAGCGAATCGAGGCAGGCCATTGCGACTTAAATTGTTATTAGTAGCAGTGCGAATTGTTTTAAACTGCAGCAAAGGCAGGAGTAGTTCCTTGCTGTTGGGCACTGAGGAACTTACTGTATATAAGTGTTTGCAAGTATTGGCATATTTTGTACCAGACATGTTTAGGCTAGTCATGTAAGCCTTCTTAATGTGATGTACATCTAGCTAGGCATATGTCCTAAATGCCTTAATCTATAATCATTTGCAAAAATTTCCTGCTGTTGCTGAGTTTCTTGTAGAATGTAGTATGGATATGTTCGATGTAGTTCCTGTCATATTTGAAACCAATTTAGCCACAATTCCATATATAAGTGGGCGCAAGGCAGTTAATGAAACAGTGCAAAAAGGCTTCGCTTGCGCTTTGTAGATAGTAATCTGAGATTGCCAACAATGTCAAGGCTTCAAGCTGTTTCAAAATCTCGAGATAAGGGTGGGCATCCTTGAGAAACTGGAAGGATTATACTTAGTTCATCATTCCTGAAAGGAGGCACCCACTGTGTTAGATTTGTGGCTTTTCAGCTATTACCAATCCAATACCTAGCAAGTTGGGCTCCATGAATGGTAGTTAAGGTTACTCCTAGAATTTGCATGCCTGTGTTTTTTCCATGTGGTGTTTTGCATGATCTGTGCCTTGTGTCCATGCCAAGTATTATTCTTTTTGTTTTACTGTTGTTGATTCTAGAGCCAGAGGTTTCCTGGAAGGCTTTTGTAATGTGCTGAAGCAGGGAAGCAGCATCTGCCAGGAGTAAGGTGATATCAGCATACTGCATGTAACCCATGATAGCTGGATCCTGCCTTAAAGCCTGCACAGGTGGCTCTGATATCATGCTGTAGACAATGGCAGACTGAAGCCATCCTCGCTTAACTAGTGAAGAAAAAGAAACTAAGTAAAGATGTAGACTTGTGAATGTTATGCGTGGTGTTACTTAGGTGTTGGGGATGATCAACAACAGACTCCAGCGCTATTTTCTTGTACGCCTGCTCATCGATGTCCAGAAGTTGTTTCTCGTGCCAATTGATCTGAGCGACTGTTCATTTTGTGTGTCCTTTGCTTTCCTATGCTTGCTTCCCGGCGCTCTTAATGCCTTTGGTTTTATTTGGCTCATTGTTCGCTTTCGCTGTGAATGCTGCTGTCTCAATAGCAAAAACATGATCATCTACATAAACATGATCTTCATGGTGTAGCTTGTTTGTTTGTTGATTTTTTTGTCCTCTGTGATCCGGAAATTTAATGTGTTGGTCGCTCCCATTGCTTGCATTCTGGAAACGGCAAATCTTATTTATCAAGAAAAAGGCGAATAGCTTAAATTAATTAATAATAGAACACTTTATTTATCAAATTTTTCTAATGCCCACATTAATATTGTTCAATAATTTGTACGAAGCGTGTTTTCGTTTTGCAGTTGTCGGCATCCCACCATACTTTTTAATTATGTAGATGGTGTCCTTGCCGACCTCATTATCACAAGAGAAAGTGAGAGAATAGTCATGCTAGTTATTTTATAAGAATTGTCCTGGCTTGGTGCGATTCTCATCTATGGTGCAAGAAAATAAATTCCCTGAAGTCAATAGAAGCTCTTAAAAATACGTGACTGGTTGAGAAGTTGAGATGTTTTTTAGAAAAATATTTGTGAGGTTGCGCCCAAGGCATCTTCTTGTTTGGCAGGAGTTGTATCTCGATTATTTATCAGCAGGTTTAGTGAGAGATATGCGATAGGTTTTTTAGCGATCTTAGATGAATTGCTATGGCTCATTGGATCCTTGGAATGGGAGTGGCCTATTTACAATGCTGGTGGATTATTCATATGATTAAGTTTAAGTCATATGAGAAAGTTAAGTTTTAAATCGTCATGTTTTAGTTTGAGGAAATGTTCATCTCTTCATTTTTCAGATGATTGTGTCGCTTCTTAAATTTTACCTTGTAGAAAGACTTGGTGGAATCTGTAAGCTGGAGTTGCCGTAGTCCGCATTGCTGGGGCTACAAGTTCGATTGAATTTGGCTTTGCCATGTCGGAAGGGGTTCCTGATGATTCGTTGCACTGGGGAAGTATGCGAGAAGACGTTCTTGCTCCCATAGTGGGTGAGGCGGCTGCAATGCAAAAGTCAAATATATCGATTCTTGAAGTTCCCCCTTTGCATCAACCTTGTTCATCGCATCACAGAAATTCGAAAATCAAACTTTCGAAAAGGACGTCCAAGTGGCTCAAGTGCCCTGTGGATAGTCAGGGTCAGAACTTCATGCTACAGTCTATAGAGCTTCAGCACTACAAGCGAAGGATCCGCTACATGCTTACGGCAGGCCAAGCACAGCAAAGCGAGATGTCGAAAGGAAGTGGGACTGAACTTCCTGCCTTGCCGTCACCCCCTCCTACTCCGAAAAAGTTTTGCTCCAGCGATGGTCATCTATCCTTTGCGCACCGTTCTAGTTTTCTATCGCAAGAGTACGACGCCGAGGATGTGCGGTCACCCTTCGCCGAGAATTGTCCAGCGGAGGAGTGTCCTGTTTCCATAGACAACCTATCAGCACGGCAGCTGCTTGTCAAGGCAGTTGCAGCGATTTGTGCCCACTCGGGATTTGAGTGTGCCAGTGAGAGTGCTTTACACACGCTTACTGACATAATCGTTGAGCAGATGCAGAAACTGTGCAGACTTATAAACAGCAGCATCAATGGCCAACGCGGTATTTCAGAGGAGGTGGGGATGTTAGATCA
Source organism: Craspedacusta sowerbii (assembly GCA_003687565.2). Classification (NCBI taxonomy): domain Eukaryota; kingdom Metazoa; phylum Cnidaria; class Hydrozoa; order Limnomedusae; family Olindiidae; genus Craspedacusta; species Craspedacusta sowerbii. The sequence goes on from QQSS02040885.1 coordinate 3,497, forward strand.
TATATTAAAGGAATGCGGACAAAAAGGTGTGCTAGGTTTGCAAGACTACTGGAATACGCGAGTGCGGCAGGTTGCGCTTGACCTGGAGAGAGAAGATCTGCTGCTGCTCGAAGAGTACAGCAAACTGAAGGAAGGCTCTGCAAAGGTTTCTGCCAAAGACGACAAAACATAAGAAGTTCTTTATCTTTGTTTTGTGTATGTTTATCTGTTAGACTGTTTTGTGGTTCATATATGTGTAGAAGTGTTCGCTTTTCATATGCTTAAGCTTGTGTTCATAGGAACTCTGTCGTGGCTTCACATGCCTGGGACTTGCATATCGCGGTTGCTTGGAATAGAATGCCGAATTCCATAGTCCTGTCAGTTGATTTAGCATTTTCTGTCGCGGATGCTTATTGTTACGGTATGCCTATGAGTTTGTACGTCAAGCTACTTTGTATTTTATTGTTCTGTTGGAAGAATCCTTGAAGAATCCTTCTGTACTTAGTTGGAAAATAGCTGGTCAAAACTGCTCCGCATTTTTTGGCTCGGAGCGACAAGGCGCTAGAAAATTTTGTGCAGCGATTCTAGAGAAATGCACGAGCTGAGTACAGTAGATTGACCCCGCTATATTCTGAAGAGATGTAAATGGGTATTGATAATAATCGATGATGGAGCCGGCATTTGTCAAATATTTCAACGCTTTAGCTTCAATACTTTGCCCATAATCGTAAAGACCATGAGTTTTTATTGTGGAAGCTAAACCACAATAACGTGGCGCGGGAACGTTTACTCAACAATAAAGAAGATTATAAGATTTGCCAGACGTCTTCACAAAGCTGCCAGAGCTTGGGCTGGTCATATCTCTCCGTGGACAACTAGTTTCGAAAGCAACTTTTTATTCATGTCACAAGGTGTGTGCATATCTAACTAAGCCATGAAAGATTTTAGTCTGTCTTATTTGAAAATTTTTGGAGACTTATTCTTGAAGCTTAGGATGTTTAGATTTGCATTTATGCCAAATGCAAGGTTAAGATTTCTTCAGTGTAATTACTATGTTCATTAAAAAGAACCAATTTTATTAACGCCTATGACAATGTCAAACATCAGGTTGTGTTCACAATATCAACCAGGACGTGGACAAACGATTTCAACTTAGTTTATGATTTTCCAAACTTCAGCTTGGAATACTGTCATTGAAGTTGTGGTCAGGAGCCATCAGTGATCCAAATCAGGCCCATACACTTGTTGTAAAGACATGAATCTGTGAACTCTTCATCGGTAAGTATGATCATAAATGATTTTTCGTTAGGCGGGCTGGTATTACCCCAGGGGCTCTGCTCATAGGCCTGGAGGCGTGCCATTTGCAGAGAATCAGTAGGATTAAACAGATGCCAGAAGGTGATGATGATGGTCATGCCCTTGTCACCAACTTGGCTGCAGACTCGTGCAAGAGCTGCTGTAACTTACCTGAGGCATCCCCTCAGTCGGGATAAAATTTGAATGGGTTGTGCAAAGCATGAAGATTTTCTTAGCTATAATCACGAAAACCTACTGCACGGTTTTCCAGACCACAGGCAGTTTCCTCTAATACGGCATTGCTTTGGGAGGGTCTCAAGGCGCCTTGATGGTAGCTGAATTCATGAGTATGAAGCCCTGCGTTAAAGCGAACTCGGGAACGTTTCCTACATCAAGTACAACAAGTGCACAAGTACATCAAGTATAAAAGCACACAAGTGTACAAGTATATAAGACATCAAGCATACAAGTACACGAGCACATCAAGTATACAAGGATGCTGCTGCTGAGACGAACCCTAACAAGAACCAATAAGTGACCTCAACCCGCTTGATACGACATGAACCCTTTCAATAGGCATATGAAAGCTTCTTGCTATAATTCTGCGGTCACCTTGGAACCCGATTTTTCCCTCGAGGTGTCACCGCTGCTGGTTTGCGACGGCTAACTCTTCTGACCTTAGGTCCGCTTTCTTCTCGGCTATCCCTCCCTGACGACCCTTTACTATCCACTTTCTTCGACACGAACTGCATCAGTTGTAGCTCTGCCCAACCTTCTTGTTTTAGTAAACGATGGATTAGCTAGCTTAGCAAATGTATGAGGATGGTAATTATTCTGTTTTTCTAAATGAATGTTTTAGAACTTGCTCATAGTTTATGATTTTCGCTTGAACGTAAAAGGGATCTAGTTTCTTAGCTGCAGTCAAGCCATTTGCTGTACACAACTTCATGAGACAACACGATCAAATGGGATCGAGATTAGTTATTTGAGATTTATTCTAAGAAAATAGATGTCAAAAATTACAATCTTCCTCCTGGTTGCATCATTTTTAAATCGCTGGTTGGTTAGACTTCTTAGGAGTGAACGTTTGGCAATCCTTTTCGTGCTAGATCACTGTGGCCTGAACTTGAGAGGCGTCAGGTAGATACTTGCGCACATGTGGCGCACACATCTATTTGACAAATTGTAACTTAATCTAACGATGTGCTATTCTTAACAGCGCGATCTTCAAAGCACGTCATAGACAATAACTTTTTTCGGCTACCAGATTCGTGCTGGAAGGCTGAGAAACTCGCTCTTAGCAAGTCAATCCAGAAAACTGCAATAGTCGTGCTCGATTGCTCGAACATGCATCGTGATGAAAGATGTCGCAAGATGAGAATCATATCTGCAGTCTCCATGCTCTCGCGTAAGGCGGAGCTGTTCATTGTTCGACTAGATGGAAAGTCGATTCTGTGGGTTGGTGAGTCGGGGCGCTCATGGTGGGTATAGGTCACTTGTTAAGCAGTGTATGCCGATGATGATATCGATAATGGCCCAAGCCATTGCAAGTTGACCCATTGAAAGATTTTTCACCGACACCTAAACGCAAGATTGATTGCATTAATTAAGAAATAATTGTATATCTGAATCACAAAATAGTAACCAATCACGATCCTTCAAATTCAAATAAAGTTGAAATCCACTAGCTTAAAGATGAAAATTTACGATACTTAATTATCTAACTGCTCGGATACTTCCCCGCAATAGCATTTCAAGGATGCCGTTGCCTACCTACGCACATCTAATTAGTCATACTCGAGAGAGAACTTATGTGGCAATGTACCTTAAGTCGAAGGTCAAAGATCTAGTTCAGCGAGACTGTTGGAAGCATATAAATAAGCTTAATGATTATCTTTTTGTATACGTTACTAACTTTTGAAGGACAGTAGATTTCACATGTAAAATAAACCTGCTATCAACTTCAAATATTTATAACTTCCCGTCAAGAAAGATACGAGACCGGAAATTTACCTCGTTGGATATTGAGCAGCAGTTTGCCGAACTAGAATCGCCTGAAACAAGTTCTGCCAGGTCTTGCTCGATATATGGCTGCATTGCTTTGAGATTAAAAAAACATCAATTACATCCCAAATCAACAATATGTCCTGCTGCCGTTGCACACAAGTTCTCAGTATTCAAATAAAATTATCTCTAGCTCATGCAAAATAAATTATATATATATATAAACATCATAGTATAAAAAATATATAATATAAAAAAGAGATTTCGATGACCCCGATCCTCGCTATAGAAATGAGTCAAATAACTTACTGGTTTCACTTGATTGGAGGTCAATCTTTGTCCCGATTTCGGGAAAACTGATAACATGATTTATTGAAGTCAACCTGTAAGTAGATTATAAACGTGTGGCTATTGCTAAAAGTTATTTTTTACCTATTAAAACGTAATAATCAACTAGCCACTAATGTATTCAAGGCTTTCTGAATTTGATAATAATTCGATAGAATAGAAAAGTCGTCATCCAAGGTCAATATTTGTTAGGGTCCCGGTCGCCTAATGACTTCAATATCGGAAAAACACACTTCATAGAATTACAATATTAGGCCATGATAACGCATTACATACTATAGGGCATAATACCATAGAAAAAAAGCTTCAGAAGTTTAGCGAAGTTTGTCAATTCAAGGTTCTGGTGCTATCCAGAAGATATTTTATTCAATCGCTGTTTTCGCTAGTGCTGAATCACTTTCCGTGGTTGGAAACTCGGAGGGAGAATACTTTATCTATTTGCTGTGTCTTGTATTGACTTGTTTATGGTAAGTTACTTCTATTGTATGCGTCAAGTTCCTGTTTGCGATGGTTGGTTTTTGTGTATATACCGTGGGAAATGCTCTATTTCTATTCTGAGTTCGGTTTTGATGTGAGCACTTCTTTCAAAATTTACTTACTTACTTACTGCACTCACTTCTTTCAAAATTTACTATAGATGAGTGTGGAATCCGGGGGTAATTCATCTTTAAATGCATCTTTAAATTGTCAATTGAAAGACTAGATAAACAGCATCCACTGCCTAGAAGACTGCGATCAGAAAAAAGAAGGCGTCGATCCGTGGCCCTGCCTACACAACATTTATGTTGCCTTAACCATTCCTACTAAACAGTTTGGTGCCGTCACAACAGCTTCATGCAGATTCTAATTTTTATTCTTAGTCAAAAGATATTTGATTTACCTGTGGTGATCGTCAGGACAGGAATTTTGTACAGGCTTCTCCATGCTAGACATACAGGCAACTTCACAAGCCATTGATATGCCAGTGGGTAACTCTTCTTGGCAGTTCTTCAAAACATCGTCAACGGTTTCTGGAGCATTTGATATCTCTAAGGTGGCAGGCGTGACTGTTACATCGGCAGGGAGTACTGTTATGACTGAGGGTAGTGCAGGGCTTGATACGTTGAGTTTTTCTTGTCGGCGATAAACAAGTACATATGCGTCACAGGATACTACTTTGTCAACGCTAATACTTGCGACATGAGCGTCATCAAAAAGCCGCCAACCTGCAAATAGCAAAAATTTAGCAGATACTCGTCCCTGCTAGTAAGGTTTGTACACTAATATATAAAGCAATACAACTGCATATCACCGGTCGTGCGCAAACGATTAAACCAAACTTGGAGCTATACTTTCAAGGATATTAAAGACTTTGAAGCGCTCATTGCCAGGCCATAAGTATAAATTTGCTACTTTTTTAAGTTTTGCCTTAATCAAACCACTGCCCTTTGTCGAATTTAAACCACAAATTTGACTGACTATAAGGTTAGCATTTTTGCAATGCATCAAGTCTAAGACTTACCCACTTCTACGTCATTGCTTCTGTCGATCAAGCGCGCCATACTTGTGTAGTGTCCGGTCCCCAAACTACCGTTGTGGCAAATGACTCCACACAGGTCATACAGCAGTTGAGAGTCATTATTGCCTTGGGACTTCTGGGCCACGTACGGAGATAAGTCAAAATCGCTAAAGAATAAGCATAGCGCAATATGCAAAGACGCTAAACTAATTCACTAAGATGACCAAGGCACAAAAGTAACAAGTCCAAACATATGAACTCCAAACTTAGACGACCAAGGCACAAAAGTAACAAGTCCAAACATATAAAATCCAAACTTACTCTTTATGTACACAATGAAAATTAAATGAAAATTATTTTTTCTGGAATTGTCTTAGCGAGGAGTTGACATCTTTATTGCTAATAAATAAGACCAAAATACTAAATATTAAATGTTTAAATGTTTTTTTGCTGTTAAATCCTCTTCCACACAGAAGAAGGCTCTTTTGGATTGGTTGATTTTAATAGTTGATTTGGTACGGGATTTATTGCCTTCATAGAGCAGGACCTGTTTAGATAAAAGTATCGAAATTACTTGAGCGCTAAGGCATACCAAATGTTTCAATGCCTACCTAACTGGATAGCAAACAGATTTCGTGACTTTGCGTCCACATTCCCCGAACATGAAACGCTTGAGATGGAATAAAAGGATGGGTGGTGGGAGGCTGATGGTGATCTCTTTGCTCGCTTTCTGAGGACTAGCACAGCTCTGGCACCACCTGAAAGATAACACGCAAACCTCGTACTTGGCTTGATCGCAAAAACGTGCAATGCAAGGTACGTTGAAGATTCAGATTTATTATTCAACGAGCTGTAAGCAAGTCAACAACGAGAGTTGTCTCGTTCAAAGCGAGACCGGGTTGGTTAATGAGACCGCTATCTACTAACCCGGATGGTCCAGGCCAGGATTAATTGATAAGATATACTCACGTACGAACAAGATCTCTAAACCGTTGGGAAACCTGTCTAAGGGGCATTTACTAAAGACGCTTGACGAAATCGTATGAGTACTACCTACCAGGAGTCATCCAAGAGCTCTGGTTCCATGAATAATTGTAGGCAGTCCTGGAGGGAGCAGGTCCTCTTAACACAAGTGGTCATCGGAATGGGTAGAGATATTTGGCTGCAAGGATCATATGAGTAGGATTTCTAATAAAAAATAAGACATGTTAGTGAAATGTTGGTAGAGTAACTTGCGTTTATCGCTATTGAAAAGCATGTCTTTGAAAGAAGATCACAGGGAAATGCATGAAAACCAATTTATCCTCCTACTTAACCATACCTTTCGTCTGCTTTACTAGAAAGCAAAAGTTTTGAACTGATCTTTTTGGCTCAGAGACAGACTGCTTTTGACACTGGACGAGCATTGTCTGGTGACATACAAAAGTAACCCGCTTTGCTCCATGAACAGTAATGCAGTCCACTAATCAACTCGTCATAGGCATTTATAAGTTTTTCTTTCTAGGTGGCTCACCTGTAGAACGATGGTGCATTTATAACTAGAGTTTTAATGTTAGTGCCATTGGGCTAATGCCTTCCCGTAAAATATCCGTGGACGTCAATATTTGTAAGGTGGCGAATGAAATTATATTAACCAAGCTACAAATTCCAAACGATGTTCTGTTTGTCGGGCTTAGAACATGGCGGACAATTCTAACATAGGCCCCTACGCTAATAAGGTTTTTGCTGCGGCTCTGTATATTTCAAAAAAATCGCTTTCTTATTGTTCAGATGTGCACGCACCCATTGACATGAACCGCACGTGACTGTAGAAACGAGTTGCCCATGGAGTAGTCTCACGATCATGGATGAGTTTCGACTGATGTGAGCAGACCAGGCTCTGGCAGCTTCGCCTTCAAGCCTTATGCTGTAGCTTTCTTTGCTGTTATCCAAAGATTTCTCTGGCATCTGCTGCTGGTTTAAATCCTGAAAGAATGACTTATTTCTCTCAGAGTTCGTCTAGATAACGTTTTGTTTAAATCAAAGTTATCGTTGTATTTAGCAATTTCTTCCACTTAGTTATCGAAATCTCTTGTATTCTTATAGTGTTACAAAAATCCTTTGATGAAGGCAGCAAAAGTAATCAAGATCGATTTGAATATAGCAGCATCAACGAACAGTCCTCACTTCGTGTAAGTTGTCCAAAAGTGCCGCACAGAATTCCTGCGCGTCCTGCTGTTCGGAGCCAATAAACACGGAGCAGCGCTCGCCCATAATGTTCTGAATAAGTAAACAAATCGGGCAATTTTTAACCATTCTAATTTAAAAAAAAAATGGAAACGGAGCAACAACTGCCTCTTTTTGTAGGTAAAATTAAAGAAAATAAAACCTAAAAGATTAGTTCAGCATTGTAAGTTAAGTGAAGGGGAGCTAATCTATATGGATAAAGAAATAAATTTACATGTCATATATTGAACATATGACAGCAATTGGTCAAGCTCACACACTCTACTACCTTCGTCTCGATCTCCATGAAAGATAGACAGCATTACTTGCTCTTAATATAGTCACAAAATCTTATCTGTCTGATGTGTAAGGTGCGCCTCATTAATGATATCTACTAAACGCAGTGACGCAAACCTAAACAAAATCCAGAATTGATCTCGAAATCGAGGCCTTCTTACCTTCATTTCGAATGGTTTGAAGGCCTTCCTCCGAGATGACCACAGGGCAATTACCACTCCGGCGAAAGCTCTTACCACCGTCCCGCATGATCCGAGAGGGTTATAGTAGTTGATGTCATTTATATAAGTTTCATCTATATAAGAGCAAGTCGCTTAGCTGATATATTGAAGCAACAAGAACTGTTTGCTTGGGTACCCTATATAGCGGAATAGCAGGGAAGGTCATTCTAGGATAATCATAATAAATGATCCCTAAAGTTTGTATGTAAGAATAATAGGTCTATCAAAAGAGATGCTCTAAAGCCTCGCATAAGAACAATATCTCACTTACGATAGAAATATTCTCGAAGCTCATGAATGTTCACAAGGATTTGGAGAACAGCATTCATGTAACAAGTGTTGCCAACATTTCTAAGCCCAGTCATGCCATCAGCATTCTGTATTCTCGGTTTCAGTTCATGATTTGTCATCATGCTGACGACCGACTGACTTGCCGCAGCTGCAGAACTTTTAGAATCCTCCTGAAATCTTCCAAAGTCAGATTCCACTGAGATGCCTTCTTCTTTTTCTCCCTCCGGCTACATTAATGAATAATATATATTTGCATATGTATATATAAATATAAATATAAATACATACATGCATATATATATATATATATACATAAATGTAGTTATATAGTTAAATATAGTTATATATGTCTAAGCATATTCAAATCATTAAAGTGCGCTAATAAATATTTACGCTTTCAATTTGAACAAGACCTTTGAAATGCTGACACGAGACAGAATAAGAGATTATTTTACCTTGATCGTATACAAGCCGTCATCTGTCGATTCATCTGGATAGAAAGCCGTGTACAAGCCGGGCCATCGTACAGCCTTAAATAACAATTTATAATCCTGCTTTCCAGAAAGTAATATCAAATACAAGGCACGTGGTCCAGGAGCCATGCCTACGACAAGCATGATAACGTTGAAGCAAAATGTTTGTCAATGGCTCAGTGACGCCAAAAACGTGCATATTCCTACCGAGAATATCTTGCCGAAAATTTTCTTGACAAACTTCTACTTAAAGAAGATATTCTCTTATCTTACCAGCTCTACTGCCGTATAACCATCATTGTCGGTAATCGCTATCAACGCTTGTCGGCAATTCCTCTTGTCCGCTTCACGTAATATAACTTCAATTACTTCCCTCTTCCCGTACTTTCCGGCCAAATGCAGAGGTGTTCTAAGAGGAGAAGTGCGAATTTGCAAACCTGCCTAATATATATTTATCTAATATTTTATACAAAAATTTAAGGCAGAACGTAGCAGACAATGCGCTGGGGGACGATAAACTTACTTTACTTTGCTTAGATGCACCAGTATAGGCTAACGCAAATTTTAAACGTCCTTCCAACAATAGCAAGATGACCTTACCTTCCGTTTATGTCGACTTTGAGTAAATTACGGGTGCGCAACAATACCTTTGAAATACATTTTCCCTGAATGACTGCTTTGTGCAGCCTTGGCACATGCGCATGGATTCCCCAGCAAGCTAGCTTGCTAAGAAAACCCATCAATATAACTTTATAACTTTCTTATATTCAACCGCGTACTTCTAGCGTAAGAGATTCAATAATCGCCAATTTTAAATTGTGCGCTGAATTTATAGGGGCATGAATAAAAACTGACGTCAGTATTGAGGTAATGACGTCAAATAATGTAGTTCAGCGAGGTAACTAGTTCCGAAGTCATTATATTCAACGGAGTTTTCACATACACAACGGAATGTTCTTGTCCATGAACTATGAAAAATTTTATATTTTGCTCTGGTCAAACCGTTCGTAAGTTGCACACTTGAATAGTAACCACAGGTTGCTGATGAAATGTGTGTGTGTGTGCGTGTGCGTGTGCGTGTGTGTGTGTGTGTGTGTGCGTGTGTGTGTGTGTGTGCGTGTGTGTGTGTGTGTGTGTGTGTGTGTGTGTGTGTGTGTGTGAATAACAGGTGCTTTTACCATTCTTACTTGACGAGTAGAGCATTTTCACTCATGGACTTGAACATGCTATTCCTCCAAAAATGGTTTAACAAAACGAGGGTTATATCAACCTTGGTTCTGATTAGTTTATTTCTAGCGAGTATATTATAAGGCACTGAGCGCTTCGGAAAAGCAAAGGCACATCTCCGCCATTTCGTATTTTAAATAAATGGTTCTTGGTATGGCTTCTGATATGATGGAACTGACCTTACAAAGGTTTGAAAAGATCTCCGTGATCAATTTATAATAACTCTGTGAGCCATACTTGCAGAGAAAAACTAAGTCAGCAGGTTACTTTAAATGACGGTTGGACATATTTATTGGCACTTTTTGGCTTTATTTCTACACGAAAATACCAAATGATAGTCGTAAAACGTAAAAAAATTAGGATAACTTCATAAAGACAGTTTCATCTTTGTTTCATACCATTTTTTACTACTCATCTGAAGATCCCTTTGACCAAGGGTGCCTGCGCTGCATCTTGAGAATTCGCTACAGCTAACACATCACCAACGCGGATGTGGGAGATCGTACAGGCTGTCCTCCGTTCTCCGAAGTCATACGATCAAGAAGACTCCGCCTTTGCAGCCACAAAGCTGGCGCCTATCTGGAGAAGGGTCATTGCCGAGCTCTTTGCGCCGTCACCAACAGACCTCCACTTGACTGGAAAAGGTGACAAGGACGCCCGTCACACACTTGCAGCCGTACCATCGAGACAGATTCGAAGCAAAGCAGCCTGAACCTGCTGGAATCAAACGCAGGACCGAGACACGTGGCGCCGCCTTGTGAAGACAGCTATGCTTCTGTTCAGAATCCGCTCTTGCTGATGACGACGATGATCTGAAGATCGCATCCTATGAGTTGAAGATCTGGTTCTCTTCATAAGTTTACGTGCGCAGGAGGCCATGCAAGCTACATAGCAAGTACTAAAACAAAATGAAACAAGAGAACTTCTATTAGCATTTTTCGTCGCCTAGGCAGTCATGGGCATGGAATGATTCGATACTGTAACTAAATGCTGTGATTGAATTGAACTAAAAAAAGGCAAACTTTAAGCTGAAAGTTTGCTTCATCTGGGTTCATGTCTAAGTATGTTTAAAACTAAGAATAGCGAACGAAATAAAAACCTCAGTTGCTGCCTCCAGGAGGTCAGAGAGTAGCTTTTTCTGAGTTCTTTTGGTCCACCAAGAAAGCTTTTTTTTTTAACGCTTGAACTTTGTCGGAAACAAAAAATGTTACTGTGACTAAAAATTACGCAGAGGTAGGCTAGTTTGGCAATGAAGTTCGCGTTGGTGAAGTGACGCGCTAGAGGAGATTCTTCTTCACTCAGAAAGTATGATAAATCATTCCTCAGTCCATACAACCGATTCAGGACTAGTCCCCTCGACAGCCACCAAACCTCGCTTTGATAAAGAAGTTGAATAAGTTCTGTTTCGACGCCTTCGCAAACCTGGCAAAACATCAATTTTCTTGACAAAGTTAAAAGTTTTTATACAAACATTCGTTACCTCATTAAATTGTGGCGACATATTCTTTGCTGCTAGGCTTTCACAATGAAGAAAACAGTGGATCCCATTCCCCTGCCGGCGCACGGTCAAGTATTTGGTCTATGACCTCGTTGTCTTTTCCGGACACTGAAGCTGCACCGCCACTGCAGTGATGGTGGGGACGGCTACAGGGGGTCACACTGAGCGTGGCGCTGCACCGCCACTGCAGTGATGGTGGGGACGGCTACAGGGAGGGGGGGTCGCACTGAGCGTGGCGCGCGCGCGGTCAATTGTCGCTAGCAAGCTCCGCGAGTGGGGTCACACGGCGCGCGAAAAAATCGCGTGTCTCAATAACTTGAAGCACCGCTCGCGAACGGCCGATGGTACGGAGCATGAATTGCTTCTGCTACTTTGAAGCTAAATCTTTTCATGCTCTCTCTCGACTTTCCCGATTTCGGTGCGATGATAGCGCAATTTAATAGGAACACTCTAAGTTTCTTTGTATCCTGCTCGCCACGTGGTGGTCTCCGTTTTAAAGAGTTTGTAGATTTTTATTTTCCGTTTTAATGTGGTGGTGGTTACTGTTTCGTTAGGTGCATGGCGTTGACTATTTTATTTTATTTCATTTTCATTTTTATTTTATTTAATTGTCGTAGACGTTTTATTGCGGATGTTGTAACATTATCAACGCATATTAAAAAAAAAAAAATTAAAAAGCGCTATTTATTGTAGAGGCACTGATGCTGGCAAACAGCTTCTGTAAATCGTTCTTCGTCCATCCTTTCTAGCTCTACATAAAAAGCTCTCTTAGCTGGTGGTTTGTGTCCCAATTTATAAGTTCTTACTTTAATCGTTTAACAGTTTCCTCATTATAAAACGTGTCTACTTTCGGCGACCATAATACCATTGCGCTTAATCACAAGGAAGAAGAAACGATAATTCTACAAGAAGCGACTGTTTTATGCCTCATAGTATTGCTGAGTCATGTTTATTTTGGTCATTTTCAGCCACGGACTGTAACTAGCGCCAAAATTCTTGAGAAAACTTGTCATGATCACGTGTCGTAAAGTTTGAGTGGCGATTGGTTACGGTCATAATTGGCCGCGCGACCAATTAAAAAATAGAGCATGTTCTAATCGCTCGCGGCGAGATGCGATGTTCACGCGCGCACTGTGGCCCTCTGCATAGGAAAGCCTCTGTGGATCGCGCGCAGTGTAACCCCCCTTTACTTGCACAAACTTCCATGTAGTGACGTCACAAAAATTTTGGTCCGCAAAATACACATTTGGCATAAAGGGCATGTGACCTGCGTTCTATGACGTCACTACAGGATGGTTGTACAGCATCGGTGAAATTGAACCTATTCAATTTCTTGATAAATGACCATCGAAATCTGGCTTACGATTTGGGCACAAGGAATCACCAAATTGTATACAAACACCATTTATCCATTTGGCCAAAGTAAACCAAAGTTTCGCGGACTTAAGCCAAGTTTTCAAAAAAACTTGTTTTTTTGTTATATTCTAGGGGTGGTGCCCAGTTGCCATGTGTAGAGAACACGCAACGAAAGCTATTATAACATTAATTTCAACACGGAAGACAACCTGGCTGACGACGAGTTGAACAGCCCTGCTCTCTTCTTACTCCCAAGATGTTCATGTAATTATTTTTTATGCCATGACTTTCATAAGTTACACATAACATTTACGCGTTTCACTTGCGCAGCAGGATAAGTGTGAAAAATTGCATCGGTGTTCGGTTCTCTTCCCTTTGCTAACCTGCAAATACCTTAAACGTTAATGTTTTTTTACTTTGGGACCAGTTACGAGTTTGCCTCTCGGGAAGGTGCGTCAGCCGCAAGCGGAAAAGCGCGTTGACTTCCAAGAGATTAAGTTTCGGGTTTCTCCAGGTCGATTATATTTCCAATCACATTGACATGAATTTTCTTAAGAATTTTCTATAAAAACGATATAACGTTTTCCACACCAACCCCAAAATAACCGCAAACCACCACATGTCGTGTATAAACATTGTGTAGGCAACTAAACTACCGTATGATTAGTCTTTGACACGTAGACTATGATAGATTAAAATGTATAATTTGGATGTTGGAATGTCACTTCTCTTCATCAGAATTTTAGATCTTTCAACCTACTCTACTTACAATTTTTACAGTTCTTCTACAGCCATTACAGATACTGCGTTAATTTAGCACGACTAGCTATAGCTCGCTCACAAGAAATCACGAATCGAAGCAAATAAACTCAAATTATATACAGAAATTCATTAAGGACGGAATGCACATAGATAGCAATAATTACGCAGATTGAAACGTTCTTCACACCACACATCCCGCGAAATGCAAATACAATGCAAAAAGCCTTATTGCCATTACACATTGTGGTTTTGGACGTAAATGCAACAAGTAACAAAGAAATCGGCACCAAAACGGGAAAAGCGAAAAAACTTGGAAGTGCTAATAAATAGACCAAGCTTGTTTAAAGCGACTAAGTGGAACTAACAACTTAATTCTGAACCTAGCGTTAAAGACCTTTAGTGTACGACATTAACTTGGCAAGCCATAATCTCGTGCACACATGCACCGAATGCTACATTATAACGTCCTCAAAATCACAATTGGCAGTCACAAACGTGGCCAAATCTAATTAAATGGTATGTTGCTTCAATAGTTGTTGTTGTTGGTGAAGAGCCAGGAGTTTCCCTGGATGCACAGTCCATCGATCGCCGGTGACAGAAAATGAAGCCAGTCGTCGGATGTTGTTTGAGCCTCTCACGGAGCTAAAGAGCTCGATACTTGTCCTCAAAGGGAGGTTCGGACGACAGGTCGATGCTCCAACGATCGTGAAACTGACATCGCACTGTCCTCTGTTACCAGGAGACACTCTTCGTGAATACCTTTCCAGCAGACGACGAAGTCGTACTGTTGCTGTTAAGGTGTGCTTAGGAGACTCGCCAAGCAGGGTAGCCACAAAAAAATTTTCACATAACCTGCTTGTCCACCCACCGCCGCGTTGAGGCTATCCTAGTTGGCTTCAATAGTCTTAGCGGAATAAGTACGCCCGATCGACGCAAGTTCACCGAAAGGCACAATATGCTTCTATGAAATATGAAGCTTAATGTAAAAAGGATCACCAGGCTCTACAAGATACCACCCACATCCTATCTATAATAAATGAAAAGGAATACAATCGATTTTGTGCAACTCCAATTTATACGAAAATGACTAAAAGTATGAATTAAATAAACGCGCAAAGTTCATTACAGAACAAATAATACGATAGTCTAAGTCTTCATGTACAAACAAGTTGATAATTGATAATCAGGGATATGGGATTCTTTTCATTTAGGTTGTACCGGCTTTTATTTATGTCTGCAGAGCCCATCGAAAAATGTTGCCACATGGCCTTCAGGCCAAATGTGTATTTTGCAGAATAAAATTTTCGTGACGTCACTACTTGGATGTCTGTGCGAGTAGTCGTCCCTAGTGATGGTGCAGTAAAATCCTTCTCATCCACAATTCCTGAACCTTTTTTCACGCCCTCTCTGTCAAAGTCATCGAAGCTCAAAAGAAAGGCGAGCGCTCCTTAGTGCTTGAGTATGAATATTAAGATGGATATCAAACAGATGTTGGGTGCCTCAGCGCCAGTAGTGAAGGAGACACTTCTAACACGGTATCCGTTATTTTTGGAATATATCGCTTACATCTGGAAACGTCCGCAGTTGTCCGTAAGTCCGCGGGCAG
>QQSS02040995.1:0-18557 GCA_003687565.2 Craspedacusta sowerbii
CTACTACTACTACTACTACTACTACTACTACTACTACTACTACTACTACTACTACTACTACTACTACTACTACTTTTACTACTACTACTACTGCTACTACTACTATTCTGTACTCAGGGAAAGCAATAGGAAGTTGATGGGTTAAGTCGGAGAACTTGCAGTAGAGATCTGCTGTTACACTGCTTGGAAAATTCATCAACATTTTAAGACTGCGCCGATCACGTGCGTCGAGGCTGATTCATAATGGATTGATGGGGCTTACGCAAATCGCGCAGAAGCTGGCTGTTATTTATTAATATGTTGTGTTCGATATTGACTTGGAGATTTGGTTTTCGTTACTGGATTTGTTTCCCTATACCTTGTTCTTAAAACATGTTCGGCAAAATGCTAATGTCACTGGACAGATCTTGAGTTTTCAGTGGCAATCACAGATAAGCTTGACGGTGATTCGGTTCGCCGTAAGAACTATAACGTTTACGCTGCGTAGTTCCGTAGTGGTCGCGATTTGGCTTAGTCCGGGTTCGTCTCCTGTGAAAGAGTAAGAACATCTAGCGAGAAAAGATTCACGATCTAATCGCAGCGCTCCCAGTCTCCACATTTCCAATGTAAACATTGTGAGTTCTAAGTAGCCCTTCCTGGCCTTGTAATAGCTCTTCTAACAATAAATCTGACATAGTCGATCATCCGAATGCCAAGCCAGATCTGCAACCACACGGCGTACAGGTAACTTACATGAGGCACCTATTTCTCGATTTATTGTCCTACGTTCGCTACGCAGCGTACATCCATCTTCAGTATTCTTGCCTTTTTGTGGTAGTGATCCTGTTCACCACAGTGAATACGATTTATGAATTCCAGATCTGATCTTGCGATTTGGACCAAAGTGCTGATGATGTTCATACCTCTGTTCGGTCGTTATGTCTCGTTCGAAATTCGAGTAGTATAACTTTTCCAAGTATTATGACTATGATTGTTTGAGTGGGTATGTCTCGATCATCAGTGTCGCGCCAGAGTTCCGTAATGTTGAAGTTGAGTATGCTTAGTCGAAAAATTGAGCAACTTGCTATTGCCAAGCTTTGAATTTTATTAACTTAGCGTCGAGGTTTGCAGTCTACTGATTTCCTTATTATGCACAATGTCTTGGCTCATAGTTTTTAATGCTTCTTTGGGAAATCCTGATCATGAGACCTTAGAGTTTATTTTAGACAAGACCACTCGGTAGGCCAAAGGCATTGCTAGCGATAACAAAGTTTAGTTCTTGTCGTTCCAATTCTAGCGCGTATTTGGCTCGGTTTTCTTTATGAGCTGAATCCCACGATCCCTAGATAAAGGATTATCGCATTTGCCGTAGTTTGGTATGCATGTTTTGAATGTCTAATCAACATGAATATGCTAGCTCCCCTCTGCGCTTTTATAGTGGTGAAACGGGAACCATAAAGCCTGGTTGCCTTGGGGACGTTGGAATGCCTTGGTAGCATGCTATGAGGGTGTGACCCTGGCTTTAGTTGTGTCTTATCTTCATGTATAATGACTGATCAGAGAAGTGAAAGAAGTTGTAAAAATCGCCATAGCTTGGAATCTGCGTTTTCTAGCTCGCATTCATTTGGCAGCTTGTGTTTCGATCCCGGCTGGAGCGCCTGGTATGTTAGCTCACTTATCGCTTTGGACCTATCGTCACTTACGCCTACGACACTTCTTAAATATGATCAACGCCAGAGCTCTCGAAAATTTACGCAAGCTGCTGGAGCGTAGTCCAACTACCGTGATCTTTATATTGGATCGATTAGACAACCCTTAAAATCTGCGCAAACTTATGAATTCAGTTTATCAAATGATCGCCAGCTTGCTTCTAGTGGCTAGTTCAAGTTCTCAAGATCAGGGCTGAAAACGGTAGAACGGCACAAAGCAATCTCTTGCGATTTCTTTAAGAGTTGCATTAGGGCTGTGCTCGATTGTCACTGTGTTGATGCTGATATGAAGAAGATGACATGTCAATCTCACTTCTCAACAAGATAGAATATTATCTGCAATTAAGATCGTTTGCTTCAACGCGATCGGAGATTGTGTATTGCTTGTTAGAGATCTCTGATGCTTACAACACGATTACATGAAGTTTCTTAGCACGCACCATGTGGGGAAGGGGCAACTACTGAAATGGCACGACCTGTTCTATCTGGTGATAGATCTGTTAAATCAGGTGCCAACTATTATCTTGTGTGTTGTGGTAAATACGCTACGAAATTGCACCTTCTTGTCATTAAAGCTTGGGTTTGTTCTTCGGCTTGGTTCAGATCACCGGAATCGTGCGACTATTTATGGAGAACGCTTTTCCTGTCTGCTACCGCTGTGCGTCACATGACATGCATGACGTCATTCTTTATCTGCGACGTTTCCGTAATGAAGTTGTAAAGATTTGCTAGTTCAATAACAGTTGATTTGAAACAAACTTGTCATATAATCTTATAAGCAAGTTCCGCTCATGGCGCCTCGCTCTTGTTCTGGGGGATGGCTTGGCGCCTGCGGGTCCATTTTAAAAATAAACATGATGCCCTTGCCCCAAAAAACTTTGCGCCATCTCAAATGCCCGCAAATCCTTTGGGCTCAAGTTGAGCAACTTTAGGTTGATCGGAACTTTTTCCAAATTGATTTGTTTATCTAGCTTCTTGGAAGCCATGCGTATTCATCATCAGGCATAAACTGCTCGATCGCGAATCATACTTTGACTCTCTTTTTAATCTTCAAACCTCTGAAGAAGCTTCATATAGGGGTGCCAGGAGTTGGTTCCATATAGCAGCCACCCGAACCACTGCAAACCGAAACTTGGAGGACAAAATCGAATTAATGCGGTCCACGTTGCCATGAACTTTATACATTCTGAGCTTTCTGGATTCTGAGGTTTTGGGTTTGTTTGCAGTATTGGTTATGGTCAGCTCTTCGTTAATGCTTGGACCTGCGGGAATTCGACTTAAGCACTTCCGACGGTAACTAAACCACTCCTAACAAGCCAAAGCTACAAAGCTCAAAATAGAATGCAGTATGTTACAGACTACGTAATGAAGTACGTAAGTAAGTAAGTAATTAAGTAAGTAATTAATTAAGTAAGTAATTAAGTAACTAAGTAATTTAAGTCAGTAAGTAATTAAGTAAGTAGGTACGCAAGTAAGTAGGTAAGTAAGTAAGTAAGTATGTATGTACCTAACTAACTTACTGCGTAACTAACTAGCTGGCCAACCAACCTGGTTAATAGCACGCTCAGGGCGCGTGATAGTAGTTCGTTATTTTGTTCACTGCTAATACTGAAACTCGCCATTCCAAAAGCTGTGCGAAAACCTTTTAGTTAATCCTGGTTCCGGTGCGTTATCTTAGGAAGACTTATCGAGACTCAAAATGCAGCTGCAAGTTGGCAGCGAGATAGCATCTGCTTCTAATTAATAAACCGACATCAATAAGGAGATGCGGGTGCTATTGATGCATGCTGGGATATCTTTTTATTTTGTTGGTTCTAAATAAGAACTTGCATTTTGATTTATCAGATGCTGGTCACAAATCGGCTTTGGGCCACTTAGCTATTGATATCTAATAGAGGCTAATTAGCTGCCATGCTGGCACGGTCCTCCGCACGGTGTCCAGTTGTTTGCGTCCGCAGGACCGCGTAAATTTGAGACCGCTTGCCTGCTTGTGGCTCGTGGCCCCATTGTTGTCGGGAGCAACGCCAATCTTGCATGAACAGGGTGTTGGCAAATAAATGCGAGTTAACTGACGAGTATGGAATTCACAGGGATAGATTTCAGTATACATTACCAAGCAAAGCTTGCTTACCAAAGGTTTGCTTACCAACTTAAGTTTCATAAATATGCACATGAGCGAATGCAATTTTGAAAGTTAGATCCCGTTCTCCAAACTTCTGCTAATGGAATGAGAAATGCTTTCGAGATTTTTGAAAGCAAGTTTGTAAGATAACTACTCCTATTAGATTCTTCGATCACCACTTGTTACATCAGTTAGTTAACCGGCCTTCACGGTTGATGACCACGGACTTGATGTACAGTTGATGGTAGATGCTGCGAGACCAGAGTAAGCTCAAGATGTTTTCTGAAATCTAAAAAGCTTAACCTGCACGCGCTAGCCAGCTTTACGCAGGACAATTCGTAAGAGTATTCACGCGCTAAATTGCTTCCTGACTGGCCCCGAAAATCTTTACAAAGAAAAAGGGTTGCTCTTAATAGGATCTTTGTACAAAGGACGCCGTAAAAAACTGGAATATGTACATCAAGTAGTTCTAAAAATTCATGAAATTTACAAACATACAAACTCGTAAATTTACATTTGTATGACTATGTACACTTCGCATTACATGCTACATGGCACACGAGTACGTGGATAAAAATATTGACAATTTCCAAGGCGTTTGGAAAAGCGACGCGTTAATATGACCCGCAACTCCGAACACGCTTCAAGAGAAGCAATTATTTCAACAGAATGGGTGGGAAAGCCAGCTTAGAAAGGTATTTAACCTTAAATTTCACAACTCTTAAAACTTCCACAAGTAATTCTGACAAGACCGCCAACACGTACTCAGCGTTCCTACCTTCGATGTCGTTACTTTGAAAGGGACCGTATACTGCACAGACCGCAAATCTATTAACAAGCTATTTAGGCGAAGTTGCGCATTTAAGTTCCATTCAAGAGCATCGTAAAACCGCCCGTCAACTGCATTCCAGCGCAAGCCTATTCCACTTCTTCAAGTTGCGTATGTCAGTTGTACATGATAGACATGCTCGTATCAACAAAGCATTCTTTTCATCATCATCATCCATCGCAGAAAGAACAGCTTACTTACTTCCCACCGGCTGGCTTCGAAGTGGTTTTCTTTATCACCATAGGCTGCGTCTTCCACTTGAGCTGGTTTGCCTTGCTGGTAGAGCCGGACTTGTCTTTTCCCTGGCTGTGCGAGCTCATACTCGAAGCTGGCATGTTGAAAACCATGTTTTATACTGCAGAATCACGGATCGCTCCAGTGAGGGAACTTAAATAAAGTTCGTAGCTCGGATATATCTCTCGCACCTTCTAACTTCTTTGCAAGATAAATCAGGTTTGCTAATTTACAGTAATCCTGAAAGGAGTGTCTTAAGATGTTTGGCGCGTTCGACGTGCAACCTTTTGCTTCTACTCCTCGTCAACTCTGTTGTTGTTGAGATTAGAACGGTACAAAATATTCGATTTCTGCGTTCTTTCTTCAAGTCACATGAGGCGCTTGGCGATGCGCCATTGGCTGAATGGAGCTTTATCACGTTTGACAGGCGTGAAGAGGATTCCACTTAAAAACCCTTGCACGTGCATTGATAAATTTTTAAGGTATTCGCCTTTCGGGCGCCAAGGCGACGTAGGTCACATATGGGCGGTGTGCACATGTCGGCCATGGGATTTATAAGTGTCGAGCACGAATAGACAGTTCATTATGGCTCATGCATGCATGTATGTATGAATGTATGTTCGTTTTCTTCATTCAATCACCCGTACTATAAATTACCCGGATATCGCGTCCTGTTTGTTACATGCTCAGATGATCAAAAGACTATTTGAGGGATTGTAAAAGCTTAAGTACATCATCTTTACTATCAATTGACGCCATATCGGTTCGTTATCCTCTCTTTATCTCCTTCCACCTTCCTTTGACGCAACGTTGACATCAAGTGGGCATCTTACTACTAGGATGAAACAGGTCTTGGCAGTGCGATTCCTTATGATCAAATCTTGTCAGTTATCTTTTACTTTCGTGAAAGCTTTTACTGGTCCGTTTAACCAATACTCCCGTGTTTGAAAGGCATCAGTAAACTCGATGTGATCGTTTAGATACTCATCAGCCTCCAGCCCTCCATTGACGTTGTGAGTTCTTCTACGTTTATTCCTCAGAAAACGAGCAACCTAATCGTAATAGAGAGGCAAGTAGATGAGCGCAGCCATCTTTTCACTCACTTTAATTACCTTACTAGCATCCTCGACACGCTTATTTCACAGTTTCCGTACGCGTTAGTTTTTTCCGATTTCTTCTCTTTGAATCGCGTGTGCGTTTCCTTCGAAGTGCGACGTCATTTTTTTTACTATTCCAGCAGGAAAGGTTTCTTCCTCATCTTTCGCGCTAGGCACCCATGCTCTTTAGTGCCGAAGTACACATATGCTTTAGATGAATGTACGTGGCTGCAATATTGCTGCACTCACGTTGGGTCATTGTGGGTTTGGCGTTCAAACCAAACGACGCCAGCAAAGATATCCTTATCAACGGTAGCAAACATAGGAGAATTATGAAGACCTTGAAAATGCTACAACCTGCGTAAAGCGCCATGAAAATAGGTGTGCCATCATCGGACGTGAGCTTGTGCGCTATGACGTTGATATTGCGCCGCTGCCTTGGACTCGTTTGTCGGGTTCGAGCGAAGTTCTTGAAGGTGTCGCAGGCTACACCTTCTATACGATCCGTCAACAAGAATGCAAACCGCGTCACGCCGGAGTCGGCTTCGCAATCAGTAACTCATTAAACCCTCTGCTGGAGGAACATCCAAAAGGAATCAGCCCTCGTCGTATGAATGTCGCTCAGCTGCATTTATTAGTACATACGCTCAAACATTTTATGCACCTGAGGACGAAAAGAAAGAGTTCTATCAACTCCTCACTGATGGGATTTCTGCGGTTTCTTACAAGCATCGGCTCTACAATCTTGACGACTTCGAGTCGCGTGTGACCTCAGTGCGTGGCCGAGAGCTCTGGGACACTCCGTTGGTAACGAAAACTCAAATGGCACACTCCTGCTGCAGACCTGTGTGCAACAAAAAAAAAAACTCAAGACAACATGGATGCTTATCCATTTCAAGCACTGGCAGATGCTCTTGTTCATAAAACACGAGGTTTGGTGCTGACAGCTGGTCTGTCCACCGTCTAGTTTGCAGTTCTGTGACACCAAATCTACAACCCAAACGCAGACATGCCGCTCGCAGGAAGAGGCTGGATGTTAGTAAGCAGAAGACATAAGAGCTCAGCTGCAGCGCAAGCTCCATGCTTATGCCTGGGTTTGAGGGGTGGTAGACGAAAACTAGACTGGTTTGACGAACAGGATGCAAAATCCGTAAAAATACTTGACAATGTCCACGCTCCCCATCTCGCGTGCATTAACGATAAATGTAGGAGAGTGAAAAAGCATGCGTGCCTGAAGGCACGGCAGTCAGCTCAGGTGAAACTACGGCAGAATTCCTCAACTCTTTAGTCGATCAGCCGGCACATTTTGATGGCAGTGTTCTTAGCGAGATTCCTCCGTGGACTGACATAGACCAGCTGGATTTGGACCGAATGATTTGAATTTCGTCACCGAATGCTAAGTCTCTTTAAGCCTCTTTACCCGGAAGAAAGCCCCCTGCGGAGGATCTTGGAACATCTATTAGTCATGATTACAGCTCATGTCCCTATTTTTGGTGTTGTTTACTTGTCACCTGTCTTCTGCCCTCGGGTGCTATTTCTCTACCTCGTGGCTATATTGGCGGTTACACATGGTTGTGGTATTTGGAAGTAGCTATCAACGAGTATATCTGGCGCTTATGATTATTTTAGAATGAGTGTTATGATAATATTGTATTAATAGTGTTATTGTAAATTGCACCACGCTAGGTTAATCTTCATAGAATGCAGTCCATTTACTTCATCCAGGTGTTGTATACCTTAATTATACTTTGAATTCGTGCCTTTGTCTAGATTTTCTTCCAATTAAGTTATGTATTGAATTTGGTATAAATAGTGTAGAAATTTTGGGTTCAAGCAGTATCAGCAAAGCAGTTCAAATATACGCATCTCTTGTCGGAAACAAGTCTCATCTTTCGGACAACGCAAGACTCTCTACTTCGCCTCATTCAATTTGTTGTATTGGTCGTTCTAAAGCCGCCGAATCTCCGCTTGACGCTCGTTAAGTAACATGGTGGTAAAACTGCCTACAACCTAGCCATCGTGATCAAATGTTATCTCAGATACTCATGCAGGGATAGAACAACAAATGGGAAGCTCTAGTAACAATATTTAACTGTTTAAGTTAGCCGACAACATCTGAAAACTAAGCGAAAGGCAGGATTTTATTCCGC
Source organism: Craspedacusta sowerbii (assembly GCA_003687565.2). Lineage (NCBI taxonomy): Eukaryota > Metazoa > Cnidaria > Hydrozoa > Limnomedusae > Olindiidae > Craspedacusta > Craspedacusta sowerbii. The sequence continues at coordinate 8,121 of QQSS02040995.1, forward strand.
GCTGCCTAGTTAGAATATAGCTCCATAAAACATTGCTTTCGTCTGTCTGTTTCACGTTGGCTTCAAAGACTGGATCAATGGAAGGCTCCGTGAAAAGGATTTTACTAATAACTTGCAAGCCCAGAATAATGACATTCATAATGGCAATGGCGAATCCAGATTAAAAGCTGCTCTAAAGTTACCAAGGCTAGTCTTAATAACTGTTGCACGGTGAATGCGGTACATCAAGCACGTATGCACACCTGTGAAGTGTCATAGCGCGATTTTCAATAGGCCGCCAAGAATAGTGAGGCCAGACTTGCGACTGGAAGAAAGGCGGTAAATAGAACAAGTACGTTGTGGCTGTGTCTAATTGTACTCTGTTCAGCATTTTGCGTGGTTCTTTGTTTTTCTTTCGGTCGAACTCGATTCGTGCCACAGAAAAATGAAAAAAACCCAACTCGCTGTTTATTTCCAGCGTACCCAACCAACCCGAATCAATAAGCCGAACCCGTAGAGATAAGCTTACAACGTGCAAACCTCGAGCTAAATGTTACTCGTGTGATGAAGAGCGATGCATTGAATGGCAGACCAACGAGATGCACAGCGCATAGATTACATACCTAACATACCGCCAAAAAGCCGCACTTTGCACCGCAAGCTCGACGAAAATTCTGGTTAATCTTCGCCTTAAGGCAGACAGAACAGAACGAAGTTTAATATAGGAATAGGATCAAAGACGCAATAATCGTGTCTTCACTGCGAACTTTGCTGATGCTTCGATTAGGTAGATAAGATTATAGTTCTATATTTTTATTAGCCATACTTTCGTTGTTTAATGCTTAAAGACTCCGTTGAACACACTACTTATACGAATTATTTTCTCGTTCCGTTTCTTTTTTCCTTGTTTGCAAGCCAGACGGAGCAGCTCGCGAGTCTAGCTGCCGTCAGCAACATCGTGACACGTTACGAACATGTGCTCATAAAGTACAAAATACCTCGCTACACCATGGCTCCACAAACAAGTTGACAAGCATACTGATCGTCTAAGCAGCGCATAGACAGCGTGATGCCGAAAGCACAAGGACAAAATTGTTTATGTGAGAAATCCATTCGAGCATGATCTGAAAAAATAAAAGGCAAAAGGGCAACTGATGTCATCACCCACATTACATGGCTCTGAAACTTACCCAGACTGAAGTGTCAGACGTATGACTATAGATTGCACATGCAAGATTTAAAAAATCACACACTGAGCTTACATCAGATTATCTTTTAAACCTGGATTATAATTTGGTGACAGGGTTACCTTCGCGAAAGAACAAGCCCACAAGCAGTTTAAATAAACCCAGCAAGGCAGGGTCTTTTAACTATTACTATGCTATTACTAAGCATAAGCTTAGCTTGCAAGCCCGCAAGAAGTTTCAAAATTTGACGCTAGTAAAAAAAAAAAAGACACCTATGATCACGACATATTTCAATAAAGCGGCAACCACGTATAATGAATACTAAGAACTGCAAAGACATGTCAATCACCGGCGTTTGGCGGAAGACTTAGCTGCATATTGGAAAACATTTCGTCAAGAGCCCTTCTTTGCTTCTCAGGAACCGCTACTTGTAAGGCATCAAACACCTGCTGTGCCGACCACTGGGAAACTTTTGCATTGATCGACTTTTTCGAGGCCGACTTGGATGACTGGGGGTTCAAAGAGGAGGACAAGAACAGTCCATACAGGGCGCGCACGTTGTTCGGGTCGAGCTTCAAAGCTTGGGCAAAATATTTCCTCGCCTTTTCAACGCTCTCCTGTGTACCTATTGTATACTGAATCTCGGCAAAACGCTGGTGGAAAAGGTGGTTGTGCGGGTGCGTGAGGATAAGTTCCTCCATGCAAAACGCTGCTTTTGGGTAGTCCATTTCTCGAATGTACAGCTCAGCCAGTTCCATCCATGCCTCCTGGTCTCCCATGAAGTCTTGAAGGTACTTATTCATCTCGGATATCGTTTCAGGGATCTTATTCTGTGCCTTCAACATGGCTATCTTACGCTTCCTTATTGAGAGGTTCGCGGGGTCATCCTCAAGCATCTTTGAGTAAAGGAGGTCCGCCTGCTTGTAGTCTTGCTCCGCCTCCCACAGCATGCCAGTTAGACGAAGCACGCGCGAGCTGTTAGGGAACTGTTTCCTTAAGGTCCTAACGCAGTCTTCTGCCAGGTCCAGGCGACACACGTCCAGCGCTGCAATGCAAACTTGCTCACAAAGTAGCCATACCTCGTCGCCTAGTTTGTTCGCTGAAAGACGAAGAGCACCCCAGCATTAGCCAGAGAGAACGACTTCTATCAAGAAAACTGACGAGAACCATGGTGTGCTCAAGTTTAAGCTTGTTTAAAAAATTTCACAAACCATTCAACATATTCTAACTCTTAAACAAATTACGGACTAAGCAGCAACACAAGAAGTCCATGCTTAAACTAAAAAAAAAAATTCCTTTAGAAAGCACTTCGGTTCACAAGCAACATAAACACTAAATGAGACTAAATCCACCACGAGCTGCTGTTAAGGTTGCAGTACTTTTCTCATCTTGAAAAAGATTGGAAACTATTGGCCACAAAGCTAATGGCATAACTTGAGCAAACAGCGAGTTCACAAGCATAAGGTCTTTCAAAAATGCTATTAAAACACCGCAATCAAGCTGGAGGTGGTTCCCACTAAAATATTGTGAGTAAGTATATACTGCGCAACATTTTATTATTACATTGCACACGAGAGTAAAAACTACACGTTCACATTTACAATGAAAACAAGTAGGTGCCGAAAACATAAACGCATACGAGTCTTGCTTTAATGTGATCCAAGCAGCAAGCCTGACAAAAACCAAGAAGCCCACAAGGTCGGAAACAGTATGACAGACTTAGAAGGCTGTACCGAGACTCCCAAAAATCTCTTAGTAGCTAATTGGAGATGTCACAAAAGTCTTGCTTTGACAAGGTCTGTTAATACTCAATGCAATAAAACTTAATGGTAAAAGAAATCATGGTCTGCATCTCAAGAATCTTTACTTAGAAGCAGGCTTAGCAAGAAAATTAAAAGGTGCAGTTTTAGGGGGGAATGCTTTTACGTTATACACAATTACGCACGGCATTATTGAAAACGAAGCTATAGTGAACAAGTCAGAGCAGAAGACGTTATCTGGGGCAAGGATTCGATGTGTATTGGGCTTATGCAAGAGAGGAGGGTTTGTGGTCTACAAAGAGGCTACCATAACCGAAAGCTGAGGCTAGGGTGCTTTTCAAAAAGTTATTAAGTGCAATGCTACATTGAAGTCTGAGTAGATAGAAGAGCGGATCTGTATGGACACGGCAACAATGAGCTCTTAATCTTACAACCAGACAGTTACATGAAGGAGTAACAAACCACACAATAATCATGGGAGACTTAAACTACTAATTGAATGGCTCCAATAAATGAGATTTTAACACCGGAGTCTGATGCAAGCAAGTATTTTGAGAGGCTAGGCATGGCCATTATCAACAGGTAAGAGACGAGGAGACAAGATTCAGGCAGGGACAGAAGTCAGCCATGCTGGATCACATGTGACGAGCCAAACATAATAAAGTTCTCTTAGGAAAGTGGCAAAGTCTGTTGCACTGCATGGTAAGATTCGAGAGACTGAGTTTAAACATGAAAAACTAAATAATTGAAAAGGAAATTTGGTAGAAATTTGAATTAAATTAAGTAAAGCACACAGGAAATTTTAAATTCAAGGTAGCGATGTAGAAGAGTAAGTGTCATCGTACACCAACAGATTTAGAAATTTCCTATCAAGAAACATGGGGAGAAAATTACAGTGCCTTGGATACAAAGGAAGCAAAAAAGCAGATTCAAAAACAAAGCAACATTTGCAATTAATACAAGGATATCCAAGAGATTGGAACAACAGCATCACAAAGAGCTCATGATAAGATTTAAAGAGAATAGCAAAAGGCTTCATGGATATCTTAGAAAGCTCCTAGCATGACCTTCAGGTTTCACTTTACTAATCATGATAGAGTCTTAATGCACAATGACCAAGAAACAGCGTAAGTCCTTGCATAGAATTTGATGTGGTTTACACTAGAGAAGTCCCAAATCAAAATTTACTAACAGCATGAATAGGGATCGAGTGCCACATGGAAATCGAGGGCTGGAAGTGAATGTACATCCAGGAAAATCAACAATGCACTGGAAAAAACTAATAACAGTTAAGTCCCCAGGACCAGTTATGATACTTTTTGCTTTTAAAAGAATGAGCAAGATCTGTATCTATGCCATCGAGTACTACTTTTAGTCACTCACTTGCCTCAAGGTTACTTCCAAATCTTGATAACTAGAAAGTTTATCACCTTCATTCAAATAAGGAATCAAGGGAAATATGGGCAAACTACAGTACAAACTCACTTTCTTTTATATTGTGCAATATTAAAAAAATGTTATTCAATGATAAAAGGATTGAGCATCCGGGAAGAACATGAGGTAGATAATGCCTTTTTATGCTCAAAACTTTCAGGGAATAGAAGCAAGCAGTGGATGGATATGGGCTAAACACAGTTTACCAGGACTAAAGAAAATCAAAAATCGGCAGTCGTAGCAACAACAAGAGTTACTTTATTGGTCTGAAGTCTTGTGGGAATCTTAAGGGATTACATTTTCATCAATGATATCCAAGCTGGGATGAAATTCAACATCAACCCACATAACAGTAAGATTTATAGAGACTTTCAAGGCAAAGAAGACAAAAAGATTGTGCAGAGCGATCTTGATGAGTTTATGCAATGGAGTGAAGAGTGGCTATTTGATTTAAACCTCAAGGTTACTTCCAAATCTTGATAACTAGAAAGTTTATCACCTTCATTCAAATAAGGAATCAAGGGAAATGTGGGCAAACTACAGTACAAACTCACTTTCTTTTATATTGTGCAATATTAAAAAAATGTTATTCAATGATAAAAGGATTGAGCATCCGGGAAGAACATGAGGTAGATAATGCCTTTTTATGCTCAAAACTTTCAGGGAATAGAAGCAAGCAGTGGATGGATATGGGCTAAACACAGTTTACCAGGACTAAAGAAAATCAAAAATCGGCAGTCGTAGCAACAACAAGAGTTACTTTATTGGTCTGAAGTCTTGTGGGAATCTTAAGGGATTACATTTTCATCAATGATATCCAAGCTGGGATGAAATTCAACATCAACCCACATAACAGTAAGATTTATAGAGACTTTCAAGGCAAAGAAGACAAAAAGATTGTGCAGAGCGATCTTGACGAGTTTATGCAATGGAGTGACGAGTGGCTATTTGATTTAAACAATGATAAGTGCCAGTTTGTTTTTATAGGTCATGACAGAAAGAACAAAAATACAGGTTGACAAATGAATCGGGTACTCATTAGCTGGCAGAAATAAATAGAACAACAAGGCCTTACAAAACTAGCTAAAGAGATAAGCACTCCTCTATGAATTTATCAGAATCATCTAGAGGAGTGACTATTATGAGATTTGTCAAAAGACACTCCTAAGATTTTGATTCTGGGATTTTGTTCCACACCTAGAATACTGTTCCAGTGTGGTCCCCAGCATTTAAAAACTGGACAACTTGTTCCTCGAGATTGCTGGAAAAATTAATGAAGCTATTACGAGATGCCAAAACCCAAATTATCATCAAAGTCTGCAAAATTGGATCGTTCAACACTAGGCAAAAGAAGGGATAGAAGAGACCCTCAAAGAAGTGCACAAAATTATAAGTGCAAGAGAAATCAACCATAAGCAGTTTATCTAGCTTGCTGATAACAAGTACGAAATTATAAATCAAAAGAGGCTATAATTGGAAATTTCTGCAAGGGCCAAGACTATTTGCTAAGAAGATTTTGATTTCGCAGTGAGTAGTCAGTTGCTGTAACTGCTACAGGATTAAGTTGATGCGCCAACAGTCAGTGCATTCAAGAACAGAAATGGCGATTGCAAACGCTATGATGCGGGAATTTCAAACGGCATAGCCTTCTTGTCCATTCATCACACACGTAAAGGTAAATGTAAGAATACTCCAGAGACCTGAAAATTCATACTAAACAATGCTACACAAATATATTGAAAAAGAACTTCGATGGTTTCGTCGTTCCCACAATGGTTATTTTCAAATAGCTGGAAAGAGAGCTCTGATAGTTTCATCGTCCTCAATACGTTTATTTTCAGATTTCACTGACCCATCAGTGTTTATGTCGATAATTTCGAAAATTGCTGCGGCTAACCATAAAGTTATTTAACAGAAGAACAAAACCGTCACACCAAAGCTGTAAGATGCACCCTTGATTTGCAAAAAGGACGTACCGTGTTCTAAGAGATGTTCACCCAGATCAATTACTTCATCACTGTTGCGATATCCTTCGTCACGCCATTTTTTCATCTTTAGTCTCGCCACCTCGATGTCCACATCGACTATTACCTCTTCCGCCGCCATCTTTTAAAATGCCAAAATTCTTGTATCAAAGCCGTGTGAGTAAAGTTTGTAAATGGCTACCACATCCAAGTAACAGAAAATCTAAAGGTAAGTAAAAAATCAGCGAAAAGCACTACAATTCCAATAAAAGCCCTTACAGCTTTGAGCAAGTTGCCATTGAACAATGTCACATAACTCTGATAAGCTTGCTTATCTCTCATGCTGGAAAGGAGAAAAAAGAGATTTCAACTTCTGCTTTAATTTACTTCGTGATAGTGAAATCAAATTTACATTTTTTGTTAAAGTAGCGGAGGTAAGATATTTTCCGTGGCTTATTATAATAAAGCCTTTTTTTGAAACTGGATGATCGCAAATACTTCACAACTATTTGCGATTAATCACCAATAGTACAAATGAAAAGTCAAATTTAGCTCGAATATATAAAGATCTAGCTACACCGAGCTCAGATCTGCGTTGCTAGCAATATACTTGCAACAAATGCAAATCCTTTCCAAAAAAGCAAAAAATATTCCACGAATATTTAGAATACCTTAAACTTGCTCCCCAACCTTGCACGAACATTTAGACCCGTCCAAGTTTTTCTATTTAACTTGAAGAGCCTTTTGTCAGAATTTGACATAATACGTTCTGGTTGGGCAGTCCAAATTTTTGGACCGAATGATCTTAGGCTTTTAGAGCCAAAGGAAACTTTGTTCGGTTTAAGCAAAGCTAATTTATTTATATGTCTTGGGGAATGCCTATTTTTTGGTAGTTGAAAGATTTCCTTCATACACGCAGTAGTCCTGCCATCAACGGTTTTAAAGATTTAAAGACGCAGGTTAAGACATGTCAGTTTTTTTATTAATTGCGTGTAGTGATCAGTGTATTTACTACAGACAAATCGAAGGGCTCGCTCTTGAGTTTTTTTCTATCTTTGATAGCGAGCGTTCCAAAGAAAAGTGCCAAACAAGTGGACAATAAATAAACTTGCGTATATGTAACTGTCCACTAGGACTTTCTTGGACGTGAAAGTAAGATTTGATTTTAGTCTAACGAGAGCATTTAGCTAAGCTTATATATAACTGATGTGCTCATCAAAAGTCTATTTGCAATCAATTTTCAACCTTTAGAGAGTTACCCAGTTTTCTGAGAGAATTTCCTTCCCCTTATTGCATATTCTATTTCCAGCTGTATTGACTTTCTTTTATTTTTGTCACAAGTAAAGCGTGAAAAATTTCAGACTTGGCGATCATATAATTGCCAGTCGACTGCAATTGATAATTCTTCTTCTAATAGTTTTAGCAACGTAGTAATACTACATGCGGTCATCAATCCTCAGCAGCCTCCTTGTGGCGATGACTGGGCAACGGAATCATTCCTGCCAATGGTGGGGTTGCGCATCTCCCGAACGGGCGTAAAACGATTGGTATGAACCTGCATGGTCAGACAAAGGACAAACATTTCGATCCATGCTACCGCAACCGATGTGTCGGTGCTAGAACTGTCTCGACACCGGGGCGCCGATGATAAGAGTGCGACTGGCGTTGAGCATCGAACTAACAGAAAGTTACTCACAACGAAAGCTTCACTGAAACTAGCAACATGGAACATTCGAACCGGCCAAGATTTGGGGAACAATTAGTTGCAGAACTAAACAGATACGGCTTTAACATTACCGCCCTGAGTGAGTTGCGGACTACTGGCACGGGTTCGACCAAGATATATGCGCCAAGCGCCTTGGACTCGATGGAAATTCATTATTCCAGCAGCATCAAGCATATTGAAGGAGTAGGCTTCATGCTAGACAAAATGGCTGCTCGGAGCGTAGAAGGCTTTCGACCAGTCTCCAGTCGGAAAGCAATTCCAGCTCTCGTTAGAACAATCCGCGCGAACATTGTTGCCGCCTACGCTGCGACTTAAGCATCAAAAGACGCAACCAAGGACGAATTCTATGAATTCCACAATTGACCTGTGAAATGCTGCCAGGGAACAACGTGAGCATCATCACTCCTGGCCCTGCTTCTCGCCCGTTACGGCCATGGAGAATCCAACGACAAATGGACTCCGTCTATTAACTTTTGTCACGTTAAACGACTTGCCGTTGTTAACTTCCTCGCCAACACCCACTTCACCATCAGTTAACGTGGCGTTCACCTACTGGACAAGATAAGTCCTCATTAGTCGACGCTTTCCATCCCCGACGTCCGTGCAGTGCGAAGTACAGAGTGCGCTTCCGATCATCTTGTACGTGCACAAGTCCGTCTCCGTCTGAAGCGACCTGCTCGAGCGCAAGCGCAGCGTAAGCCCAAATTAGTTGTACTCAGAGATCTGCATCCAAGGCAGGTTTCCAGCCAGAGCTAAGGATCCGATTTGCCTCCCTGGCTGAAAGCAGCGAAGCGAAATCTAATGTAGATGAGCTAGCAGACAGCATCGTTTCCTGCATCAACGCAAGCACTGCAGTTATCTGCCCACAAACTGCGCGTCGCAGACAACCATGGATGACGGATGATTGTCTCGAACTTGTTGAGCAAAGAAAAAGGCTCAAGCTCACCAATCATGAAGCTTACATAAAGTGTCACCCGTTAGTTAAGAAAAACATTTGGATAGACAGGGCGTCTTACTGGGGCCGAGTGGCGTCAGAAGTCGAGGAGGCCACCGATCATCCTGAATATATCGCTACGTCGATTAAGCGGAAAGAGCAAGTAAGCCAGTCACAGACCATCGTGTGCGCCGACGACAGCACCTTTGCCCCAGACACAGACAAGGAGGCCACACAGATCCTACAAAGTATTGCAGAAGAAGCGGAGCGCTACGGCTTGAAAGTCAACATTGGCAAAACAAACGCCCTCAACTCGGAAGATTCCCCCGATCTGTCTACCTCCATAGCATACGAATCGAACAAGTGTTGTCATTTCAATACCTCGGCTCAGTAGTCGAATCGTCTCGAAGATCGACCATCAAAGAAATCATTCGTCGCATCGGCCTAGCAACGTCAGAGTTCAGCGCACTGATAAGGCGCTTGTGGAGAAAGAATGGGATATCGATAAGGACGAAAATGCGTGTATTCCGATCACTGATTATTTCGATCTTGCTACATGTAGCTGAAGTGTGGACAATACTAGCCACAAGCTAGAGGACGCTAGAGGTACTTAAGATGCAGTGCCAGAGGAGAATTTCGAACATGTTCCTTCGAGACCACGCCGCTGCAATCTTCAAACTTCGATTTCATCTCAAATAACCACTCGCGGACTGCGATGGTTTGGGCATGTCAGTCGCATGGCCAAACAGCGGCTCCCATATCGCGCACGTTGGAGAACCCGACCGGTCAAGTGGAAGATAGTGAGGAATGCGCCGAGGAAGACCCGGATAAGGCAAGTGACTGATGACCTCGCAAAGTCTGGGATTACACCATACAATCAGCAGCATCCACGACGATGCACAACCTTCATCCACGACCTCGAGTGTCTGTCGTCAAGTCAAGTCAATACTACATGCATGCGCAGATGTTGTGTTACCGTCAGCGAAAATATGTATTTATTTTAGCGTTTTGAATGAATAGGGAAAGGTCACTTACAAAAATGCTTAACAGTATGGGGCCGAGGGTGGATCATTCTGGTACTCCAGATAAGATTTCTTGATATGTACTGTAGACGTTCTATATTGGATTGGCCTGTTTTTTCCCCTCTTAAGTAGCGTAGTTTAAGCGTGCAGTTTTTTGCTTTTGCGCGATCTTCGCCTTTGTATTTTAGCACGATCAGCACCTGTTTAGCACCCATTTAGCACCTGTATAATACCGAACATCAAAGATGAACTATCGATTCTTCACATAAGAGACTCCTCAAAGTGGGCACTTTTTTACGTTTTTGAAGGATGATTATACACTTTTCGCCTAAAGTTTGTTTTGAATGCTGCTTTCCATAGGCATGTCCAGGATATCCTAGCTTGTACGCTTGACTAATCCTTAGGATAGATTATTTACCTACACTATATAT
>QQSS02041106.1:0-22849 GCA_003687565.2 Craspedacusta sowerbii
CCTCTTCCGCTCTCCCAACCCCAACCCCAACCCCAACCCCAACCCCAACCCCAACCCCAACCCCAACCCCTTTGGTCATACCCCTTGTTACAAGAAGGTGCCTAATTAATAATAATATCTTATATTTAACATTAATATTCATGATTATATATAATGATTATCTCGCAAAAAAGCAATAAGTGGTCACATTTTGAATCTGGAATACTTAATGCAACAAAGTTAGAACCTGGTGAGCTTAATGAGCTGTTTTATATCAATTAATAATAAACTTACATGAAATTAAATTTCATTCGCAGATATCAAGTCATAAGTCAATGATTCTCGCGATGAAGATGTCCTTCTCTACTTCGGATATTGGTCTTCCTTCTTTTAGGAAACACACCTGACTCTCACTGCGAAGTATAAATTTCTCCTCTGAGGGCTCCACCAGATTGTTCTAGATGAGAGCCACAAATTGGTCCGTCAGAGTGATAACGGAGAGATTGAGCATAATTGCAAATTTAGTAACACGGTAACCTAGTGCTTCGTGCTTTTGTTTTAAAACGATTCCGGCGATCAAAGCCATCTGGGCTGCTGTGATATTTTCTTGAGGAATTCGTATCCCAACAATATCAGTATCAATCAGTGGCTTGATGTCAGCAGATTCGATCGCTTCCGTAACCTTCATTTTATTTCCTTCAATCTAACCTTTTAGCAAATAAAAGGTTTATTTACTAAAGCTTGACGAACATTAAAAATTCTACACATGCAAATATTACTGATGCTGGATTGTTACTGTTGGAGCCATACACCGATTGCACATTGATTTGGGGTAGGGGGCGTGGAGTTTACAATTTTTATCAACAGAGTATCTAACAGCCTGCGGAGGAAGACAAGAATTGCAGCGCAAGCCTTGCTAGTGGCCTTTACATCTAGCTTAAACTTCCCTAAGAAAGTCTATGAACTAAATTTTTCTCTTGGTGATTTTTCTGATGATGGCAGTACTGTTAATACTTGTATCCAAGACATTCGATGCACTTGCCTTCGGGCCCATGCTTGTCGCATTTCTTTTTTTCCTACTTGGTCTTTTATGTTGGAGATTTTTATTTGAGGATAACGTTAGTGAACTAGGCGAGAACCAAATCTCCTTAATTAAGCAGATTGAATGCTTCTTAGGAGTCAATTGGAATTTGATGCTCTAAATTGAATAGTTTGATGTCGGCGGAAAGAGCATGAATTTTTGAGAGCAAGATGGCCTGTAAGTGTTCCAGACTTCTTATCTAACTTAGTCGGAAGAAAGCAGACTAAGTCTTTACTCTAAGAATCATAATTGTATTATTATTTTATTGATGAGGTTTAAACGTCTACCCGTGCTCAGCACTGACAAGAAGGAGATGCTTTCCGAGCTTAGCAGGTAAAATAAAAAACAAGAAAATTAGCTTAGAAATGAAACAAGGGCTAACCAGATCGTGGAGGAAGAAAGTTTTGAAAAACTAAACAGTCTGCAGCAATAAACCAAAAAATACGCCAAACTGATTGAAGCAGAGCTTCGGAAAAACTAGGATCTTAAGACTATTATAAAAGGGACTGAAAAAAACATAGATTCTCAGAAAAAAAAGCTGTCACAGTTTGTAGAGAGCAGTGGCAGTGACACTTAGAGTTTGCAGTATTTCCAGAAAAGGAAATACAGAGTCTAGAATGACATTGAACAGCTAATCCTTAAGCTAAACTAGTCGATGGCGATGATAAAAAGACTAAAGGAAGAAGTGAATGCTGCTAGATCATAGAGAGTCATTTACTCAGGTATCTTCAAAAATTTGGAAAAATAAATCAGATGGCAAGAATAAGAATTCAAGAAACTAATCATTTAGTATGTCCAAATAAAGGAAGAGAAGGACTTGGCCTTCAACTATTTCAAAAAAGAGTAGCTCAAGGCTAGTAAGTGTAACGACAACACACTGACCAGGCAGAGTGAATAACGATACTCAATGAGCAACAAACTGGAAATGTAGCAAGTTTCGAAAAACGAAAAAATCGTTTAAAAAGAAGAGGAGAAGCGCAAGGAAAAGCGATTCACCAAAGTGCATAACCTCAACTAGTTTTAGAACTCAATTATTATTTTTTAGAAGATCAAAAGCTAGCTGGGGGTCGATGTCAATTAGCTGATTGAGACTCGCTAGCAGGTCGCCCATTAGAACTAGTAGATTTATTTTAAAGTCAATAATTTAAACGATCAGATTTAAAAGCTCGAGAAGGAGCTCATCGTCCTGAACGACCAGATCGTGAGCACTACCAAAAACATGTAACCTGAAATGCCAGATGAGAAAGATAAGCATTAGATTGCCCAATAAAAGTTATAAAAAGAGATAAGCTAGTTAAAATCAAATATTTAAAAGCAGTAGCTATACCAGGCGGAAGTACTGAATGCACTGAGGCCAGTCGGCCAGATCTTAAATATGAGTTAAAAATAGATGAGTTTGTAGTCTAAAAACTAACAAGAGATAGTTGCGATGGTAAGTGAGATAGAAAGGCGGATAATTAACTTGATGATCAGCTAGAAGTCAGAGAAAAGTGACTAGTCAGTTATCAACTTCCTGTAGAAGTAGATAGAAAAGGATAAGATGGTTGTGGGAATATCAGAATTGCTCGACAGAAATGACAAGGTGAAGGAAACTGACAAAATCCTGTCAAGAAATTAATTCATCAATACCAGCAACTCCGAAATTCAGAAGCTGCAGCTGGCTAAAAAGATTCTTAAGAAAAGCAAAAAGGGTTGAATGAATTCATCGGAACAAAAACGCTCCTTTGTTTGTTCCTCTCCTTATCGATCTCAATCCGCTCTACTCGCCCACCTCGGGATCCTACTAGTCGACCTTGCTAACCTCCATGGAGATGGTTTAAAGGAGGCTTATATAGTCATCCTTGTCCTTGAGCTAGCGCTAGTGGTTGTTTTTCATATTGGTGATCAACTACTCATAGTGGTTCTTAATCCTAGCCATTTCCTACTTATGTTTCGACTGGAGTCGCCTTTCCAGCTGGACTAAATCTTTCCTCGAGAGATGCATGTGGTTCTGAGGGTCTAAGTTTTACTTGAACTCGTTCTTTAATTCACTGAGGGCCAGCAGCTGACTCTTCAAATTCCTTTGGACGTCGATCACATCCTTTAACATCTCTTGGTGATTTCCTTCCATATGAACTTTAACAGTCAATATAACAGAACCTAATCTGATATCTATTTGGCCACTTAAGGGCCTGTTACCCTTTACCCCATGCAGACTGCCCTGATTCCTAGTCGAAGGGCCTCTCGACATGTATGTTCATCATTGACCATCACAGTCTCGAACTTACTTTTGTTCATTGAAAGGGCTATTCCTACGCCTGACCCGCAGAAGCCTATACCTCTGGCATCCTTTTATTTCTACAGAAATTCCACTAAGAGCTTCCCGAACACGGGATAATCACAACTTTCCAAAGAGTTGGTTCCCAGATCGATGACTTCTGCCCCCTTGGCGAGTAGATGTTTCTTGACTACTTCCTTGAGTTTGAAGCCAGCGTGATCGGATGCCAGAGCTATCTTGCGCATTATAAAAAAGAATATTGTCAAAATAATATGTTACCTTCAACAAAGAATTTATTATGCGTTTCATTTATAAGACCCACGAAAACCTGAGTTTACGATTCGCGAGACTGTCTTCTTTGCACCAATCGAATTTTCTGTTATTATATTTAAATGTTAAATTATTAGATAATCCAGGAGATCGATCATGGAACATTCAGCGTTGTTTACAGGGCCATTCACAGGAGCACTCTCATTTAGGTCGCCCTGAAAAGAATGAAGAAGCCTCTCGTCTCATCCCAGAAGCTCCAGCTTAGATAACTTAAAATATTATAAAGCATAAAAAACCCTTGTGTAACGGCACTGAAAGACTGGTTCGTTTAGGACGACGGTGTTCTGGTATTTGTATTTGACATTGCCCCCGAGAACCTCTTGAACCTTTACACTCGGCTAGCTGCCAAGCGAATTCGCTCTTTTTCCTAAAGAGAAGTCAAATGTGTTATTTTCCAATGCTTGCTTGGATTGACATATCTTCACAAATTACAAATAGTTCACCGAGATATCAAGCCCTAGAACATTCTTTTCGACAAGCAGACCAAGCACGTGCGTCTAACTGACTTCGGCCTCTCTCGCTTTGTCAGTAATACCGAATTTACACAATATGTTAGCACTCGCTGGTATAGATCTCCTGAAATGCTGTTAAATGCGGAGTACGGCCGTCCGGCTGATATTTTCGCCTTGGGGTGCATTATGCTCGAACTCCTCAAGTCCAAATAAATGTTCGATGGTTCCGGAACATTTGACCAACTAGACAAGCAACTTAGGTTTTTCGGTAAGCCAAGCTTCTAATAGTGGCCCTAATTTAGCACCTTATGTGCGAATTGTGGATTCATTTTCCCGAACTACCAGCCCTCTTCCATTCATGATAGTTTTCCGGAGGTGAGCATGGAGGGAATTCAATTGATCTACCAGATGCTGAGGCTGAACCCGAGACTAAGAGGCCGAGCCAAGGACTTGATCAAGTTAAGTTATTTCTAAGAGATTTACTAGGAGATTCCCAAAGAGGTCTTCTAGTACTTTATGAACGAAATTAGATAGAAAGATAGCAAGCCAGCTAAAGCTGAGGAGAGAGTGTACTCTTCCAAATTCATAAAAGAGTCGGTGACCTCGTTCAGGAAGCACCCTTTGGGCAGTTTGTAAAATAGGCCTGCATTAAGGTGCACCAATTAGCTTTAATTCAATAGATCGTTATAGCACAATACTAAATTTTTTCAGAATTAAAAAATCAAGGCTGCGAGACCCATTCGAGTACCTGAAAAAAATTAAAATAGGATTGGCTTAAGGAAAAGCCCTGTCGGAAAACGAGTTTGGGAGAATTACAATGTTGGATACAAATTTTGACTTTCATTACTCAGCTGCTGGAATTTAGTTTGATAGCAGCCTTTAAAACGGGTAGATACTGCTCTTGTGACCGTCGGACCATTCCACTCCCACTGCGTAGTTGCCTTTTCCTGTCAACTTATAGGGAAATATTTATTTGCTAACTTAGGAATCTTTCAACAGTTTTTATCCAGTGAATTAGCCTACGCAAGAGGCGCACTTGCAGAGGAGTCGCAGCGTCCTGGGAGTTATCTTTTTTTACATATTTTACTTCATAACGTAGATCAAATGCTTAGAAGTGTCGTATTTTACTCTGATGTTTTCCAGAGGTACTGTCAGCTCCTTTTAGATCGTTTGAGTGACTGTCTCCAGCACCAAAGATATAGGGTGGGAGCTTGGTAATACTTCGACTACAGGAGTTCCCTTATCGCTAAAAGTAGAAATAGACTTATTTAAAGGAAGTCGAACAGCCCCCTTGATTCCGTATTGCTCGGTTAAGATTTTTAGATGGCCAGGGCCGAAGAGGTCATCTTCTTTGCCGCATTTTTCACAGTGGTGATAAGCCATATTTTAGATCACGCTGAAGACAGGGACATTTAGTTCTTGAAACATTTGGATTCCTTTCACTGTGTCGATGAAGGAAAGGCGCTGGGGAGTTGTGATCACCACAGCCCCGCTGAATTTTACTTATTGGCAGAGAGTGATTTGGATATCTCCAGTACCAGGTGGCATATCTACAATAAGATAATCGAGCTATCCCCAGACCGTCTGGAAAAGCAGCTGAGAGACTACTGAGCTGACCATCGGCCCCCGCATGACAGCTTTTTTATTGTTAACAAAACCAAAGCTCATAGCTTTGATGTTTTAGTGCATGATAGGAAGGATTTCTTTGCTGCCTTACTACTTAGCCTTAATGCTCTACCCCTCCTTGTTAAGTAATGTGGGCAAGGATGGTCCGAAGAGATCGGCATCGAATATTCCAACTTTTTTGCCTAATTGCTTGAACTTGAAAGCCAGGTTCACAGCGACTGTCGACTTGCCCACTCCTCCTTTGCAGCTATAGACTGCTATTATATTCTTTATGTTAGCGAGATTGCCTTTTGTATCAATTAAAGTCTGCTACTTTGGAGCCATTTTTATTTACAGCTGCGGGACGTAGCACAGCGACTCCTGGATAATTGCCTTGACTTTGCGGTAGTTTTGGTCTAGGTTGAGCATGATGGTAACTGCCTGATTTTGCTAATCGACCTTAAGAGAGTGAATGAACTTTCTATCGAGGAGAGTGGCGCCGTCCTCAAAAGTGAGCTGCTTGAGAGTGGCTTCGACCTTGCCCTTAAGCGAGAATGCTCTGAGCAATTTGGATATCATTAAATTTCACAATTTTTCTAAGTCTTTTGCGAATTAGGCTTCGATTTCTTAGAGTTATCCCTCGAGCTATTCGTCGTCGAACTAGGCGTCCACGTCGTACTACTCATTCATCTACTCCTGCATGTCCGCCATGTCCTCCGAAATTTAACGCATCTAATCTCGGACCTTCTGCAAGTCGTTAAGGTTGACCTTGGACATTTGCTTCTTTTGTTCCTGCAGCATGTTGTTCATAATTTTGGCAGTCTTGACCGTTTCAATCATGTTTTCAGTGTTGAAAGCTACCTGCTAGAGAGTGAGAGTATTTTTGTTAAGGAGGGCAGCCTGATTTTAATAA
Organism: Craspedacusta sowerbii; assembly: GCA_003687565.2. NCBI lineage: Eukaryota > Metazoa > Cnidaria > Hydrozoa > Limnomedusae > Olindiidae > Craspedacusta > Craspedacusta sowerbii. Next base: position 6,618 of record QQSS02041106.1, read on the forward strand.
ACCTTCTTCTGTTTGAGTAGCATTAGACATCGCTGCTTTAGTTGCTCCTTCTTCCAGCCTTTGTGTTTCTACATCTACTTCTTTATTCCCATTAGTTATTTTGTTATGGCATCTATTTGATCGTTCAGGACTGTGATCTTATTCTTAAATTGTTAGACTTGAGTACTTAGTGCACTATTGTCATAAGGAGTTTACTATTTGGCTGGCTGCTCTGGCATAGTCGCAGGGGGACTCTCTTTCTTGGCAGGCATTGGTTTTCCAAATAGCCAATCCATATTCTGATATTTGATATAATAAAATAGGAAAAATAGGGATTCAAGACTGATGAGGTCAGCGGACTCGGCTTAAGTAGCGGCTGGACCATCTCCACAATTTTCTTCATTTTTTATAGAAAATTTTGGTTGGTTATCGTCTTAGTTTGGTTAAACTTTATTTGATTTTGAACAAAGGATATTAAATTCACTTGCTGTGTTTTGGTAAGATTTGTAAAGAGGAATTGATATGCGGATGTTGAGAGCGTACCCTTAATTAAATTAATTGAATGAGGCATATTACCAATGCATAGACAAAGACTCCCGAGACTGTACTCTTACAGGATCATTTCTATAGTTTTCCCTTACCTATTTGCACCAGCAAAATAGACAGCATTCAAATCCAGGATGATTCAGGGAACGCTCTCTGCTATAATTGGGAATAGGGTTCCTTTTTGGCAACCCGCAATGATCTCCCACAAGCTGATGCCCTTCGGGGCTTGGCTGAGGTAGCACTGAGTGATTATGACTGGATAAGTTAACAAACGAACATTCATACTTTTAATACAGCCTGTTTCCTTTGGAAATTTAGGGCAATAATTTAATGAACAATCATACTTTACTCCTTAGCCTTGGCTAATTGCGAGGGACTTCAAGGCCCTTGATCCTGCGCAGGTCAGCAGCGAGAGCGCCTTCCTCGCCGGCGAGCTCGCGTTTGATGGTCCTGAGGTAGTTGTGGAGGAACTTAGGCTAATCATGTAAGTTCCAGAAATCTGATTATTTATTCCTTTTAATAATCAAGGGTTTCGATATTTTTTTGTTAATTTAGACCTTTCTGGGCCTGCCACGCTTCTTCAGGGGCCGCCCCGACTAAAATTTGATCTGGGAAATTTCTTTGGAGGTGGAGACCTCTTAGCCAGAGATGACGGAGTTGACTTCCTCACACTCAGTGGAAGTGTCTTTGGGGTGCGTGGGCTCTTAAATGGGCAATTCTGAAAAGTTGTGGCATAGTAATTGATTTTAATTATTCTGTTGTTTTATGACTTAGTTATTATTTTTTTATAACTCTTGAGGAGAAGCCTACTCAAGTTCTTGCCTGTAAGGAAAACCGGCCTGGCCGAACTCTCTCTCCTCACCGCCACTCACCAAGTAGATCGGCGGGAGGAAACAACTTTAAAGTGCGTAGGAGTGGATGGGGAATTGCTGGAGGGCGGGGTAGGGGTAGCAGAAGAGAGGGTGGGATAGGGCCTGTTAGTTGCTAACGTAGATGTTAAAATGCATTATTATTAATTGGCTATTTAAATCAATGAACATAAATACTCCGATTAATTAATTAATTAATAATCACAGCGGAAATTTGTGTCTTTTTGAGAAGTTTACTCGCTTTTAAAGCTGTGCCATTAGACCAAGCAGAGATTATTAGCAGTATGGCAGTCCTGCGATTTGGATCCCTGTCGGCATGCCTTTGCAGCCCTACTGGCTGACTGTAGCTGCGCGCTCGAATAGGTCGTTCCAGGAATTATCATAGAGCTGCTAATCCTCCTGTACAAGGGTAACTGGCATACTCCCCACAGGGTTCCTGAAGATGTTCCAAATCATTTGGTAAGCACCAGTGGGCAGAGCATCTTTGGACATTCCATGCTTGAAAGCAGAGATGGCGAATCCAGGGCAAATTATGAACTGAATATTGGCCTTTTTCATATCGGCATATAATCTTCGTTATAACTATTTCTGAACTGCCTGAACTTTGTTCAGCTCATAGGCAGACATTGACCTTGAGTTCCGGGCGACTTGAGCCGTCCTCGGCTGGAAAAGGCCGATTATCCCGGCCAGGCAGCTTATCAGGCAGTTCGGCGTCTTCATAATAGTTATCGCTGTATCGTATTATTAAATGGGTTTCTAAGGTGAAGGGAAGTAGGTGAAGGTGTCGAGGCCGTAGCTAGTTATTATTTTCGTAAAAACTGACAGTGCCTCCTCGAAGTACGGTATCTCAAATTATATGAGTTAGTGGCCTAGCTCTCTAGCCGCCTGGACTGCTTACCTCACTGCCCTTCGGTTGGCAGGAGCAGCTGGCATGTACCTAGTCGTCTCGAAATAGCCAATTCGGAATTTGGGAATTACTTTGAATTTTTAATCGTCGAATGACATGGTCTTGAAATAGGGGTCGGGATTGAACAAGCCCTCCTCGAAGATAGGATCCGACAGAACTTTCATAACCAGGGCAAGATCTTCGCTGCTTTTGGCGAGCGGACCCATAACAGGTGGGATTCCCCTTAGCCCGCCAAATATATTGTACATTTAAGTGTGGCCTTAAAACGGAAGGCGATCTGCGGTTGCTTTAAGCCCGAAGATTCCGCAAAATTAACTCGGAGTTCTAATGCTTCCTCCGATATCCGAGCCGAGGCCTAGCGGTGAACATCTGGAACTTATCAAACCACCTTCGCCCCCTGAGCTGCCTCCTGTGGTTCGGCTGGTGTTCCATGGATTTTGTGCCCGGCCGTAAAGTCTATTGGGTGTCTAAATGGTCATTCCCGATTGCGGAACATTTGATCTGACAAAAGGGATAGCTCCAGCATTCCTCAGCTTAGCGAGTAGAAATCCGTCTTCAGTTTAATTGCAGTTTTTTCTTTTGATGCAGCCCTCAGTACAAGGAAATCCTTTCTGGCGTATCGTATCTTTTACTGAAAGCGGGATTCCAAAGAGCGGAGGCAAGGATTTTTCAGCTGGGTCTGCAAACGTCCAATTTCTGAGCCCAGTTTACTTTCTTTTCAAGTCACAATTTTTAGCAAGTTGAAAAGCCTATTAGAAATTATTTTAAGTGGCATTGTTGAGTTTGAAGCCATGCTTCAGGCACTGTTAGACATATGCAGCCAGGATGCTCACCGAGTCGAACTTCCCTTCATTCAAGAAACGCACCAGCTCGGCCACTGTGGAGTTTAATATCACTTACTTATCTTATGTAGAAATTTTGTCAATTCTTGGGCCGAACTTTTGTTTGAGCTTGTCCTGGTCGACGACTCTCTCCGTCTTAAACTCCTCGACCAACCTCACCAGTTCATCGTGAGAACTAGCAGCAATCATAATTAATGAATAGTCATATCTAGTTCAAAAGATAAAATTATCCCAGTCTCAGCAAACGCATTTTCCAGCTCAAAAAACTTAAATTCAATGGAGACAAGCTGACCTAGCTCACTCCTAACCTACTTCTCAGAGACTCCAAGTCCATCTCTTTCTCTTATAATCAGTCTCCTTCCCTATTCCAATTCAGTCCGTCCAAATCAAGGAAAACAGACTCAACGCAGAAGGACTATCTTTATCGAAAACTTTACAACAAGATGAAAAGCAGGCCGAAGTCGCTGAGTAGGCAGGACTACTTGCAGCTTCAGGTGGAAGACTACCCACAGGACCTCAGCCAACAACTTCTGCAAGAACGCAAAGCAGGGGCGCAATCGATTCTCTAATAAATCCTCTTCAATAAAGTGAACTTCAGCAGAAGGAGATGATATAACATTGAAGCTGATATAATTTATATTCACGAGTTTAGCAGTTCGGGGAAGTAATGCAGTTTGATTTTTTAGATGAGCCGTTTGTGCATGTTCAGGTGTACGTTTATGTTCCAGTTCGGGAAAAGCGAGCAGAAGAAACAATACACCGTTTACACAATCATTATCCCGACTCGGATCAATCTGACTTTCACGCACATCTGGTTGTTTGCAAGGGGCTGTTGCTAGCCGATCGGATTTTGCTCCACTTAGTTGTTATGTTGTCCTTAAATAGCATTTACACCATGCTGTGACAGTGCCTAATTATTTTGGCTTTATAAATTAGGCACATGCGAGTGTTCTTAAGCTTAAACCTCCACGGGAGCTTGAACTGGCACTTAGATTTGAGCTCGTGCTGGTGCAGGTGCTTGTTCTTGAACTGGTCTTTATTATTAGTTGCTGAAAAACTTAAAGACCAGATACACACCGAACAGCAGGGCGCAGATCAAGGCAGCCTTGAACGTGATACTGTTAAAAAAGAACATCCCCAAAAAAATGATGTTTAATAGGAGTCTGGGTTGGTTGTGCTAGGCCTGTTCTGCTGGTTGCTTTATCTCAGCAAAATGATTGCTGACCCCTATTTCAGGCATCCACAACTTGCACTTCTAAGATTTGGCTAGCTCAGTCTTTACAAGCTCCATAATGTTTTTTTTGCGCTAGTCGATGGCTACACGGCCAATATCTCTGAGCTAGGCAGAGGCGATCTTGTGGACTTGAAATTAGCCTGATAGCTTTTATAAGCGATGACTGTTGCTGAGACACCGTCCATCCTGTTTTAGTTAAAGCTACCACGTCTAAAATTTAAGGCCCTTTTAGGAGAGAACTTTAATAAGAAAAAATTTGACTTGGAAAACGGACCAACCTACAGGGAGTTCAGTCTGGAAGGTGAATGGCCTGTCGTGCTAAAAGCTGAATTTGAACAATCTCGTTGTCATGGCTTTATTTAGTTTTTATAATGAATGATAATTTTAGACTGTACGATATAATTAGCAACCGCAAGATCGAGCGCTCTCTGCACCTCCCGCCCATCGCCTAGTCAGTAGTCCAGAGCGAAAGATTCTGCAAAAAGTACTGCGACTAAACTCGCATCGTCGATATGAACAGAGTCTATGCGCCCAAAGTCAGGAAGGACTTCATCTCATAAGTCTAAAAGAGGAGGTTCAACAGGGGTCTTGGACTGTGCACAGGAATGCTCGATATCGAAAAAAACTATGTTGGCAAGCTCTTCAGAAAATACAAATGATTTTAATGTTCAATAAACTCAGTAGGCATGAACGGCCTCGTCAGTCTCTCCCTCGGAAATAGCGCCAACCCATATCTTTCTAGCCTGAGAAGCTGGAGGGCAGTCAGTTTAGGCTCCTGAACGAGTACCTCTACATGCACTCAGGCAGAGAGGCTATAGAGTACTTTTCTTAAAACCCCGAGCATTTTGAGATTTACCACCAAGGCTACAAGAAGCAAGTAGAGGGGTGGTAGGTGAATCCGGTTCACTAGATAGCCGAGCAGTTGAGCCAGCTCGCAAAAGGACTCAAGGTCATCGACTTAGGCTGCGGGTAGGCCTATCTTCAGTAGTACCTCTAGGCGAGTTAAAACCCACCTCTAAAAATTTATTCGGTGGATCTTTACAAATCAAAGCCGTTCGTGATCAGGGCCAACCTCACCAAACTGCCCTTCAAAAGCCAGATGTGTGATGTAGTGGTCTTTAGTCTGTCGCTTATGGGGACCGATTATCTCCAGTTCATCAGGTAGGGCGTTAGAGTGCTCAAGTCAGGCGGCTGGATGTGGATAGCAGAAGTGCATAGTCGCTGCTATAATTGGCGCTTATTCAGCCTGCTGATGGGTTAGCTAGGATTGAAGCGTTAATCAGCTAAAAAACTAGGGTCGAAGGATTACTTTATCCTGCTTAAGTACAAGAAAGTGGGAAATACCGGAAACCGTCAGCACATCTCGGAAAATTTGGAGGGGATCCTCAAGAAGGAAGGCATCTAGGAAACAGAGTTGGAGGCGGTTTCCAACAGATTGTTGAGACCCTGTGCTTACAAGGCCAGATGACTAGATCATGTATCTAATGTTGATAGGATTTTATAGCATTCTGCGGCAGTCACAGGCTGCTGCCCCCTTCCCTCCTCCTTTCTGCTAATTCGGAGTAGACAACGTGACGGTGGTGCTCAACTCCAATTAAAACCACTTCTTCAATCTCGACCAAATCGCAAAGGGCTACAATGTTAATTTCACACTCGAGAACTCGCCTAGTTTTGTGACAATCAATCCAAAAATCACAAAGAACGTCACTGCCTTCCCCTCCTCCGAAAATCTTGTGTCTGTAAAATTGGTAGACCGAGAGAGATATTGGTATGCTCTCTAAACTGACGATAAGTATACTTATCTGCAATACCAGGACGCCACAGGTATCTACGCGAAAAAGATAGAGGACGACCCTCTGACAACCTGCTTCGATGTGTAGGCATTCGTCAATAATCACCTTAACTATGCAGTGATCGACTGTGTCAGTCATAGCACTGACGGAGTACCTCGCAGGAATGTGCTTTATTTCATCGACGTGTCGAACAAAGTACAGCTTGACCACACCTTCCACAGTCCCCTCTACCAGCCCTTTAAGAACATTACTTCCCGGAACCTTCACTATCATGTGGATCGTTAGGACAACATCGTCATCATGTACAGGATCTTCACGAAATAGGGAGTAGACTAGGCCCACTAAAATCGCACCTACATAGAAATTATTTAGCTGACTGACGTGTTCACGCCACGCATTGTGGATATTATCGATTACACAACTCTCCATGATAGCTACCTTGCCATTGAGGATTACTACTTTGTCGATGATATGCTGTTCCTGCTGAACTACCAGCGAGGAATCTACATAATTTCTTACACGGAGCACATGCGAGTCGAGGTGCTGTACAAAGCATCTCTGACGGAGAACTACCACGCCTTCGGATTTTCAGAGGAGTATTTCTACCTAGCCACCAATTATGCAGTTTATGTATATTAGCGAGTACCTTTTAAATATGTTAGCAAAATTGCATTGCCTCCTTAGAGCACTGTCACTCATGTGCTGAGCAACAATTAGTATATCTTTGTATCCGCTTATAGTCCTTTCGTTAACCCCACCTCCAAAAATGCAACCGCCATCTACGTTCACTGCACCTGGGCCTTCACTGTCAACGATCGAGCTTACACTGACGCTCAGTTCCAGATTGACCACATTAGCTAAGCCACCTTCCAATTTTTACTTGGAAATTCTTTGAAAATATTCGGCTCGAAGGGAATTTAGGTCCATACAGTGTAATAAGCGAAGCTGATGATCAGCCCTACAACCACAGGGAACTATTCGTTTTCAGTACAGGGATACAGCAAGTCCTTCCGAGACAAGGACGCTACATGCAGACTCAAACTAAACCTGTTGGTGAAGGACTAGCTTGACGAGTCTATCACAGAGATAACGCTGCTAGAAAGCCAAAAAGGATTCATCGAGGTTCCTGACGACATCGATATCGAAGTAGATTATTGGGTCAATGGTCCCTTCGTCGAGTACAATCTCACCCCGATTTCCAACTCGACTGTTCCTCCATACACCTCCTCTAAGAATATCAAAAAAAATCTGAGGTGGCTGGCTGGACCTAGTCTCAGCGATGTGGTTGCCATGGATTTCCTTGAAGCTGATCCTGAGAAGACAACTTAAACCATCAGCTATATTTGGGCAGTTGCTCAGCTAAAGAATTTAAGCATTTACAGTCTGACCTGCTATGACACTGATATTTTAGCTGATATCCTGTGCTTCACTGAAGGCATGCTCCAGAATCCGTCCGATCTGGTCGACTAGACTAGCCACTCCTGGGTGGACACTATGAACGGCCGGGTGCTAGTCGTGGCTTTCCGGTACTCCAACTAACCCAACATAGTTTATCTTTACAGCATCGATGGGATGAAGCTGTAGGCAGTGATTGGATATCAAAGCGATTACAAGAACTTGATAAGCTACGTGACTTTGCAGGGTTAGTTCATGTACCTAACTTTCGACATCGGCAAGCGAATCGAAGTGATATCGCTGTACGACTGCTTCAATTTCGGGTCCTGCAGGTCGATCCACAACTTCACCGTCAGAAACGTTCCGCTAGAGTATTTCGCCCCTATGCGTATCGTCAAGCAGAATTTCCACTAAACAATATTGTTCATGGAGACTGATGGGCACATCCTGATCTACTAAGCTCCCATGGCCGGCTCGACCAGGTACCGACCCAGACTCTTTTAGTCCTACAAGTTCCCCACTGAGGCCCAGTTCGAGGTCTCCAAACGAGGCATGGCAATCTTCTATTCCAATGGCTCTGTCGAGCTTATCCACAGAGTGCCAGGCACTAATCGTTTCTACCGGATGAAGACCCTCTCATTCTCGAAGATTTCGAGAGAACTCAGCGACACCTACGGCTCTGACCTGTATTTCATCGCAATTGACGATGAGGTGATCGTCCTCAACCCCAAGTACTCAGGCCCGATGATCAAGTACACCAAGTTCAAGGTCAACGGCCCGATTCAATTCATTTAGGCCATTGATACGCCCAACAGGGAAATACTCCTAGTCAGGACCCAGGCAACAGTCGAGGTCCATATGGTCTACAAGTCTCCTTATGTGCTGATGGAGGACGTTAAAAATTCGTTCAGGGCTAGACTCAGAGCCACCAATGGAGCCAATTAATTCGCAGGGCCGGTATTCAATTTCACAGTGCTCAACGACACACACCTCACCATCAACCCGACTACCAATTTCACCAATAAGACTTAAACTAGCGGACTACTCAGCTTCAACAACAAAGTCAACAACGTCTCTTTCTCGGACAAAAACTGGTTCAACGAGAGTATCCTCTTCGGCTATCACATCAGCTGTAATGACTGCAATTCATCCAATGTCCAGCTTAAGAATCATGTCCAGCACGAATACAACAGAGAGGGAGTCGAAATGATTTTGGACGTGCACAGCACTGTCGATGGACACACCTACCTCCAGCGGAACGACTCTCTGATCAGACTGCACCGCAACGCCTCGATCGACCAGTTCTCAATAATGTATGGAGAGGAATTCAAAATATGCAACAAAATTGCAGTGCCCAGACACTCGCTCTACGCAATCAGCGTATGCGACGAGCTCTACATGACATTCTACATCACCTCTTTTGTCAGCGAAAAGGCGTTCACTTGGGGACCATATTACTCCTCCATCTTTTACAGCACTCAGGTCGAGGTCGAGTGGGATATCCTGGCTGTCCTCGAAAAGTATCCGACCAACCTCCACCTCTTCATAATCGACTTGCATGAGGCCGATATCGATTAGCAGTTCGTCCTCCTCGAAGTGCTGGACTAGAACGACTTGCAGATCCCAGGGGTCAACAAAATCGAGATCTCCTCGTTCGATCTACAGAAAGTTCCCTCCAAGAACTTGTATCGGCTTTTCGTTGTTTAAAAAACTCACGGGATCTTCGTGATTACATTCGAGCTGGTCAACAATAACAACGAGCTCCACATCCTCAAAAACTCATTCGTCAGCTACAAGTAACTGGTCCCTGTGGAATAGCTGCCCAAGCTGAGGCTGGAGCGAATTGCTGTCCTAAGCTATACTAACATAATCAAATTAGATGTCTATACACTGATCGTCAGCGTCAGCAACTGGCACCACTTCGAAGTTTAGCTCCGGCTTGACGTAACTCACAGACCTACCCCGCTGCTCATCAAGCTCTATTAGAAGTATCCTTGGAAGTTGGAGCCCAACCTCAAGCATAAACGAGGTGAGGAGTCCTACTTCGCTGTCCCGTATACCAATGGAACCAGGCAGATCATAGCTGTCTACGATACCTATTTCAATCATACCATCAACCAACTCCCACGCTCAGATGGAGGCATGGTTGAGGTTAGGAGAATGCTGGGCGCACAGGTCGTCCGTGATAATTTCTTACTTTCCTTCGACTTCAATAGGACCAACCTAACAAGCTACGACGGACTGATCCTCACAGACGCGCGATCGCCTAACATATCTGACATCAGTCTAAGACGCAACCTAACAGTAATGGTTAACGGGAAGATAGGCTCTCAGACTGTTAACTTCACTGCTTACAACTCCTACAACAACTTGACCTTCTCAATCGACCTCACCAACTCAGGAAATTATGAGGAGCAGTTCTTTATCGCTGTTATTGTGGTCGCTTCATTCATAGTCGCGGCCAGCTCAATCGTTATTGTCGCCCGTATCGTCGGCAAACGAAGAAGAGAAGAGTTGGCGCCGACCCTGCAGTAGAGCCTGTTGATCGAATAGACTCCAGCAGTAGTGACAGAGCTCAATGAGGGCGGCTAATCACCGAGCTAACTTCCGGCCTAAGAAGACGTAGAGGTTTAAGAGATGAAAGTGAATTGACCCAAAATAAGAGACTCACTATGGCCTTAGGAACACCAAGGCGAATGAAATGTCATCGACCACCTCCTCGTCCTCGCTAGTCCATCGGCTATAGGCTGTCTCCAGCAGCCGATCCCCCGCCTCCTAAATCTTGTCTTATTCGAAGAGAGGCACCACTATTTGGGCGATCTATTATTTTGTTAAAAAGTCCCAAACTCCGTCCGAGGCCACCAGAAGGAACTGGCTACTGCTTTGAAGCTCGAACCTCATCAGCTCTGGAATGCAAGTCACTCCGATTCCTTTGGCAATATTATCTCCGATCGACCTTGACATCGCCAAGCCAGGAATGCCCTGATTTTTTAGCCAAACTCTTTCCGGACCTACGTTGTATCCGTTTTAGTCTTTGAAACTTTCGACCCTGCCACCACATCTCAAGATCCTGGATTTTTCAGACTCGAGACTAGGCTTGTGATCGCGAGTGATATCGCTCACCTCCCAGCTTTTGATGTTTTTTTTGCGGCAAAGGATGGCCCTGGAATCCCCAACATTCGCTGTGAATAAGAAATTATCTTCGATCATTATAAGACTAAGAGTACTTCCACTAAGCTAAGCGTTGATACCAGACTTTACCAATTAGTGTTGAATCTTTTCGAATGTCTTGCATAGGGCCTTTAGTGGCATCGATTTTAAGCTTGCCTCGTTCTCAAGGATTGCGAAGAATCTGTCCTTTATGAACTGTGAGACCAGGTGGCCTTGGTGGCCGTGCCCGTCGGCTATAGCAAATATGCTCTTGTTTTTTTGGAAATTTAATTTTGTCAGAATTGTGTCCTGATTGCATTTGTTGGGATTGGAAACAAGCTTCCCTTCTTTTGTTCGTGTTGTGAATTTCATGCTAAACTTTCTCTTTTTACTTCTTTCTTAACTCAGTAAGTCCATACTGCTGTAGAGCTTGGAGCCAATTGACTGCCGGTCTGTTGAGCCAGATTTTTTATCTTAAAGCTTATCTCTCGAGCTTACTGTCCTCAATTTTCTTTAAAACCTAGTTTTTTCTTGGCTCAACGACTTTTTAAACTATTTTTTGGAATCCCTCCTAAGTGGTGGCTTCTTTTTCTATTACTGAAGTTTTTTAGGGATGCTTTTGGGTTTTTTGTCGAGACTAGGCCTCAGACTTTAGTTTTTGCTTTTCTTGTCGAGGCTTTAATATCGATTCTGATTACGAGCCTGAGAGCCGTAGTTCTTGCTGAGCGGAGACTCCTTCCGCTTGAGCAGCTTGGCTAGCACCTTTTCCCTCTCGAGATCGGCTGAAGGCTTTTTAAGTTTGTGCTAATAGCCAAGAGAGTTAAGGAAGTTCTGGTTTTCGATGGCGAGAGGCCTGTTGGGCGGATTCCTTTTGATGTTGGGCTTGCTCTTTAACATTAACCGTTTAATCAAATTGAATCAATCACAACTCCTAGCACTCCTTTGCCCTTTTTAATTCATGCCCATTACCATTTCCATTACATACAATTTGAATGCCTGTCTCCGCACCACCCTTCCTCCAGTATCTCAATCCCTCCAGGAAAATCACCAAGATCCCTCTCCTCAGAAACCCTCTCTTCAGGCATATCGACCTCGCCAACAACCTCATCAAGGAACTTTAAAATCTTGATGCACTCAGAAATCTCGTCAGCGCCTAGTTCTCGTTCAACAGGTTGACGCGCTTCGACTACCTTTGCAAGTTTACCACACTGGAATATCTAAACGTCTCATACAACCAGATATAATTCATCCCGAGACGACTGCACTTGCTCGTGCACCTGCAGGAGTTGTCTCTTACTGGCAACAGGATCAGCCTTTAAGCCTAACTGGACAATCTCAAACTCTAAAAGCTAAATAGACTCTCTTTTTCCAAGAATCCTGTCTGCGAGATCGCTGATTTCAAATTTAAATTGCAGGCTAACTGCCCTCAACTTAAATACTTGGATGGCCTCATAGTCGACTCCGTTACCAGGACTGCCTAGTTCGGACCTCCTGCATGCTTCAGAGAGTAGCAGCATAACCCCTAGGTGAGACTCTAGTCAAGTCAACACAAAAGTCCGAAGGTGAGGCTGGACTCAGTGCTTAACCTGGCAACCGAGACCTAGAACTTCCTGAAAAAGATTGAAAGAATTTCCTACCAAATTTATTTCTTTGAGGTCTGCCACGTGTCTTCCAAGAAGACTGCTCTCACCTAAATCAACCACAATCTCACCCTGCTTTTTCCGAGGCTCAAGAATCATCTCAATTAAATTTTGAGTCTGCCTGAATAGCAAACCGAGCTTGAGTAAATCCTTACCGCTTTGAAAAGGGAATTATCAGTACTCGAGCAGAATAAGTCGGATTTCTGGAAACTGCTGGACAACTCAGAGGACCACAAGGCCTGTATGCAGGAGTCGCATAGATACTTGATGGCTAAAGAGATGATAATGGAATTGGTCAAGATTCTAAGCACGCAAATTAGGATTTTGGGGGGCTGCTAATCAGACCTGGGGACTCTACGAGGAGTGGTTTACTCTGACATCAAGTAGCTAGCTTCTCCTGAAATGCTGATCAAATAGAACTAATAAAATGAGATGAAGGACAAATACTTTGAGCTATCAAGAGAAAACTAGAGACTGCAGGTGTAGGTGAATCGACTTAACAAGCTAAACTAGTAAATAATATCGAAAGAGAGGCCACCCGAGACTCACAGTGCGATTCACGCCAGACAGCTTTAAATCACTAATCTCTTGAGGAGGCCTTAGGGCAGTTGCAACTATTATAGGATTATGGCTCTGCAGGCCATGACTATATAGGGAATGATAGAGGCGACGGCTATCAGTCCAGAGGTCAGTCACAAAAAAAACAGCAAGTTCATTTCCCGTTAGGAGCTGCTCGTCTCCTTCAGCTAATAAGACAAGCTCAGAACCAGGAAGCCCAGCTATTTCAACACCAATGACACCAAGTTGAGGTCACACCCCTCGAAATAACTGTCAACTAAAGTCAGGCCAAGGAGCAACTCAAGCTCCAAAGAAAAATAGAGCAAGGATGAGATTTCTGTAAGGCCGTTCAGAACAAATTCCTGCTATGTATAAAAATAAGCCGTTGAGACCGACCGTTTCAAGCTGCTGATGCGGCACCAGCTCAGGACGAACATAGAGGAGACAATCAAGTAGCGTTTCAGAGGAGAGCCAAAATTCCTGTGCGGGAAATAGCGGCAGGCAATTTTAGCTCTTGGTCCTCACCATCTTCGATGATTGGAATTATTACATAATCCTAAATCTATAAAAGTCGTTATGCAGTGCATCTTTCATAAAGGAGAGTTCATAACCAATTTCTGCAAGTCTGACAGGTGTTTGCTGCCCCTCTGTCCTGTCTGCGTCAAACTCCACTCCTAGGAGCACGCCAAGTCCGACAGGTTCGGAGTCTTTGAGCTCATAGACGTCTGCGTGACATAGGCTCAAGAGTAGATGGCAGCACACTGCCAGAAGTTAAACATGTGTCGCTCTAAACTAACATAAATCAACTAAATCAGGAAGCAGCACTAGGCCCGGATAGTCTAGCAGGTCAAGGAGGCCAAAGCGCGGATCTTCTAGGAGATAGAGAGGGAGTTCCAGCAGTTTGAGCACGAACTGAACTTGATCATGGACGAGAAGGAAAATTAATTCATGGGGCTGGTGGGCAGGATCACTGAAATTTCAGAGCACTCCTGCCAGGACTGCGAGGGCTCTATGCTCAGCCTACGCAACCCCGATACCTGCCTCTAAAGTCTCATCCACTATTTCTATTACCAGAAGGAGCGGGAGCAGGAGTGGGATAATATCATCCTCTCCATCAATTAAAAGATCAGACAGTGCTGCTAGAATCGTGCCCTTGAGGTTCTCTTCAACCCTTAGGCCCTCCAGAATGTGAAAGGGGGTCTGATATCCGGCTTTATCAATCTTTCCTCGATGAGCATACCTCTGCCCTGCTTCGAAATACCCATGGTGACCTCGGCGTCCAAGGCGCAGTACATCGCTGTTTAAAGGTGCTGTGCGCCCTTTTCTAATATTCCGAAAAACTATTGTCGATGAATTATGAATAATTTTTTCAGACTTTTTGAGCCGGTGGCGAGTCGCCTGCATGTCGATTTCGAGGATTGCAAGCTGTTCGCCTGGGCAGCCTAGAAGCTGGGAGTTAAGATAGGAGTGATGCTGACAGTATATTTGGTAAGCGTGCTTTTCATGATGCTCTGCAACATAATGCCGAACATCCTGTCGAACCTAACAAGCCTGATATACCCCAGCTATCAGACTTTCGTGTGCGCGACCATGAAGGACGAATAAACCGGCAAATTATGGCTAACTTATTGGCTGATTTTTGCAGGACTGACAATCTTCAACACACCGCTCTCAATCTTGCTTAGTTTCATTCCGGAATTGCAAATCTGCAAGCTGCTATTCCTCGGGTGGATGTATTATCCTAAGACTGCAGGCATCCAAAGGATCTCAAGCCTTCTGAGCCCAAAGAATAAATTGGAATGACTGACTGGCTGTCTATTTATTATGATAATTCAGGCCTGCTTTCTTCAAGAAGGAGGTTACTTCCTCGACACGCTCAAGGTCCAAGTCGACCACTGGAGCAGTCTGTCGGCAGTCCTGTCCTTGGCCAAAGCCTTGGTCTAACATCTGGAGGGCCGACCTCCCAAAGACTACCCATAGAGCGACCCGGAGTTATTCAAGAAGCTGGGTAAGGCGCAATATCCCAACGTAGCTCTGTCCAGACACCCAAGCTATGGCTACTGGAGCGAGTATATCTGCAACCAAATATAGATGCGTAAAGCTTATAGAACAAAGTAGAATTTTTACATCGAGGTCGAGCATCCCTGGCGGGGGTAGACGGTTGCTCGAGCCAGCCTCTTCTAGTTCCTCGAGAAGGACAAGGAGGAGCACATCAAGGCTGCACGAGGATTGGCGCTCCTTATGATATTCAAGAAGGATTGGAAGACCAACAGGTACCCGTACATCCCTCTCAGAGCTCTCTTCATGGGGATCTACTTTAACAATTAGCAGTGGATCACTTATCAACTTGCCAAAGGAGAGCACCCGTCTGAATAGGAATTGAGGGAGGCTGACCTAATCTACCTGCCGGGAAGCTCTTGCTCTGTGCTCGACGAGGATGAGAATTTGAGTATTGCGTACAGAAATTTGAAGTTCTGTTATTAGAACAATAAAAAAGTAAAGATAATGGGCAATTGCTTCGGACACCAAATGTTGGCACAAGCATTTGGGGGCAAGGTAAGGCGGATCGGCAATTTCTTATTCGGACAGCACAAAATCAAAATCTTCGAATCAGAATTTTTCAAAAACGTACTCAAAGGAAACAATTAGGTGCAATTCAGCATTTTTCATGGTGATGAGGTCTATGAAATGCCTGAAGACTAGTTCATTAGTCTTGCAAATTGCCCTTTCACTGGTTCTTGCTATGAGATCTTCATGTCGAAAGATCAAAGGATCTTCTCTACACAAGGACACCCTGAGTACACGAGTGCGTTCACGACAAACCTTCGGCTAGGGAGTGCGCTTACCGAGTAGCTGCTCCAAGAGGCGAGTTTACTGCCTGTCCGTCCATAAGTAGACCTGCAGGCCCGTCGTCTGGCCCTGCACTTTGTGGGTGTTTAGTTTTGATAATTTATGATAGAAAAAAACAATTTGCTAACTTAACCAGTCCGATAGACCATCATAAGAGACTTAAGTCGCATCAAGTCCAAGCTGATCCATGCCCTCCTGCCGCTCTCTGATTAGCAGAGGAAGAAGGAGCTTCAGGAATGTTATTTTATTAATAAGGGGATCTCTGGGGACCACTCCTGCTGTGCCTACTCTTCGCGACTGCTCTGACTTTCCGGACGAACGAGTCCATGTAATTCATATTTTCAGCAGTTTTCGTGATAATTTGGGGCGAACACGCAGAGTATACGTCATATTTTGTCGATGGTCAGACTTAGTGATTTGTGGACAGGCTTATGGGGCCTGCACTTACTAAGTGGAAAACAAATTAGTC
>QQSS02041106.1:22859-58174 GCA_003687565.2 Craspedacusta sowerbii
CACCTACAACGCAAAATTACTTGGTGTGAACCTTTCCCTATTTTCAACTATGTGCATCCTGGGCTACTGCGTATTTCCTATCATTCTCTCAGTGATCTCCTATCTAATTCTAAGTTTGGTGACAACTAACAGGCTCCTAAAGCTAATCATGGTTGCTATAGGGTTCCTATGGGCCAGCTATTCCAGTTCTGGCTTCCTTATGAGTGTGGTGCAGGAGTAGAAGCGCAGGCTAGTCATGTTCCCAGTGCTGATCTACTACGCGTTCCTCAGCTGGGCTGCCCTTGTAATTTGACTATTTAAGTAATATCATTCAATATACCTCCTTGTTTGTTGAAAATCCTGTAGGGCCGGGGTCCTTGTCCTCATCGTCTTTCCGCCAGTCGAAATTTCCGAACTTCGAGAAATCAATTGCCGATTTGTAAGCTGCTTTGCGTTTGGACTCCTCAAGGAAGTCAAGCTAATCCTTAGTAAGTATGGACATAAAGTGCTGATTGAGTTTGAACTCCTCTTTGTTTGTGGCTATAGACTCCAACAGCCTCCTTCGACCATCCTCTCTTTGGTAGAAGAGAATGTATGGAGTGGAGTACTGATCGCTCTCAATATCAAGGGCAGATATTTTTTGAATGCGACTGTCGTCAAATTTAAACCAATCATGGTAATCTTAGGTGCCGTAGGAAATGTAATGTCCGCTTTCTGCGGATTGCCCTTTGTGGAGAATGGTGGCATAGAGATGGTAGGAGGTCTATTAGGCCTAGAGTGCGAAGGGCTTGAGGGCGACACACTAAGCTTTCGTAACTTTGTAACTCAGTTTGATACGCCGTTTAACAATTGAGTCGTATTTGAACCTGTTCAGGGTCAGGATCAGATGGTTTGGCAGCTTCTAAATCACGAGATGCTTGCTTGCCCGTGAAGACAGTTTTCCACAGGATTAGCAGTGGTAGCTGTTCTACTTCTATAAGTACTACTCTTGGAAGTAGGCTTGCAGTCTGGACTAGACCTAGCTGGGCTCGGGACTGTCAGGAGCAGGCAGACAAAGGTCCATGAAGCTCTCGACTCTCGAGAATGAGGAGTTGCAATCCAGACACGTTGTAGTGCTTCTCATTTTGCCGGTGCAAAAGTCAGTGAGGATATTTGAGTCCGATGTTTTTTTTAGCATTTTTTCCAGGAAGTCCAAGTAGATTCTCCCGAACTCAGAAGAGTCCTGCTGAAAGAAGGATTTGCTAAAAGGCTAGGGCAACGTCTCCTTAAAGAACTTGGGGTTGATGGCTGAACGCTTGCTCTTGTACAGCAGGATAAACAGCTTCTGCAGACTGTAGACTGCTTTGAAATTGTTGACCTCCAGGGCACTCTACTCCGGTTTTAGCACCTATGATAATTTCAGGTTGAAAATTCTCTACCTGAATTACCTGCTCGCGAAGAGCGCCTGCATGAAGCTGTTGATGTAGCAGGTATTCCCTATGTTCACTAACCCTCGAAATCCAGGCTTGCCTTACGACAATGTGACTTCGTGCTCAGAAAGTGCTGATTTTGCCCAGTCCTCACTACTAATGGTGGCAATCAGCTGCTGCTAGTCGCTCGGTACAAACTTCTACGATTTGATGAACTTTTCTAGGACTTAATGGAGTATCTTGGCTTAGGCGCTATCCTTGTACTTGTAGGCGACGAACTAAATTATCCGGAGAAGAACCTACATTTTGTCAGATTCAGGCTGTTTTTCGAGGATGGCAAGCAGTCTGGTGCTGATCTTAGAGATGAGAGTCTAACTACAAGGACTACCCAGGATGAACACCTTAATCAGCTGGAGAGTGTTGTTCCTAAATTTGGGCTATAAGGCTAGGTGAAGAATGAGGGGCAGGATGGACTCTGCATAGCGGAGGAGCAATTTGAACTCAGTCTTACTGAGACAATCCTTCTGCATTTAGAGCAGGAGAGTAGTGACTCTGTTGCTGGGACTGAGCTTTGTCAGGTTAACGAAGATGTTGAATTTCTGTTACTAGTTATAACGGATGTGTGGGAGAGTCTATTTGACTAGCAGGATAAACAGCTCCTAGTCCAGCCTGTTGATTAGCTCGTTGAAGCAGCGAACTGGGGAAAACTTGTCACGATCGGCAAAGTATTAGAACTTGGAAAATTCGAAGGCGATTCGGAAGGACGGTAGGATGAACGAAATTTTGTTCTGAGAAAGTCTGATAAGGCAGTGTATTAGCTTCTCAAGGCATTCTCGTTCATATTGGCTTTTAAGGGGGCAAGCGCAGATGAACTTTATGATGATTTGCCGGATGTCGAAGTTGGCGGGCAGGTATGCGGGATGTCTGTCGAAAAAGGCGATAAGATCAAGCTGTCTGAACATTACCTCCCTAGCTCTCCTTTAGCTGTAGATGAAATTGCTTTGTTTTTTGGCCTATTTTAGACTGAGAAAGGTCTCAAACTCGACCAACTCCCAGAATTTAGGAGACATCTTCAAGTTTCTGTTGAAGTATGATTTTATGAGGTTGGCAAGCCTTGCTTTTGAGGGATGTGTCTGTGGCAGTACCGAGAGGTATTCGAGCAGCGATTCCGAAAGGATTGCCCAGAGGTAGACGTTATTGACTCGCTCGAACTCTTTGACGATCTCCTCGGGGATGAGCCTTTAGCTCATCAGCAGGAACTTGTACAGGTACTTAAGAAGGACTAGATTCCTGATGTCAATCTGGTAAGTGATGTACAAACTCGAGCCTTGTAAGAGCCTCGTAGTGTTCGAGGAGAGTCTAAACGGCGTCAGGATTGCCGAGATTTTGAATGAGGAGGAGCTCGAAGGCCTGCAGGTCTGTGACAGCCTGAAAATTATTCAAGAGGTCATTCAATTAACTCATATTAATCTTAGACACAGTGCGGCTATCATAATTAATTCTTCACCTTCAGGATTTCGACGATCTCGTAAAGAAGAGGCTACTGGTCCGCACGCTATTCGAGCAGGCTGCGGATTTAGCTCTTGTTTACTTTCTTCAGGATTGTGAAGTTTTTAAACATCAGGTTGTAGAGCAGGCAGCTTGCCGGCTGCAGTGAAGGGCTATATGCCAGCAGGTGGAAGACGCAGCTCAGCAGTTTGTTCTGGCTGCTTAAGGCTTGTCGAGACTACTTGTAGCTCGCCAAGTTGATAAGGAAGGTCAAGTAAGGGCCGATCGCGTTCTGACTGTCAATATTGGCCTCGATGAAATTGACGACCTGCTCGAGCAATTCCTTGTGAGACTAGTTATCCGAGTACTAAAAGCCGTTTATTGAATTATTAGTACAGAATGACCTCGGAGAGAAGAGTTACGAGTCGCTGGCAATAGCTGGAGTTAGGTTTGGGATTTTCCAGGGCATTCGTCAATTTCCTTGAGATGGATTATATGCACTTGTTCCTGAGTAGGAGACTGCGAGCCTCGGCCAAACTCAAAAGCGCCTGAAAGGAGAGTGAAGCAGTCTGCACAATCTAGTTCTACTTGCACTCTTGCTCTAGAATAACTAACAGCTAGCTTAGGATTGACAACTTAGCCTCCATTATTTTCCTGCCCAGAATCCTGGCAGCTACTGAGTTCTAGGTGAGGTCCATGAAGGCTTGGAACAGAACCTTTACGTAGACTTGTTAAGCTAGGCATACTTTCACTATCTTCTAGAACTGCTACCATAAAAAGGCGCACTAGGACAGGCTTTTCTAGAGCTTGATGTTGGCTGTCTGGAAGGTCAGCATTGATTTTAGGAGCAAGATAATCTACCTGCAACGCTCACTCTTTGAAGCTTTCCTTGAGCGGCTTGTCGCGGGGTTGGCTTATTCAACATTGAGTTTGAGCATGTTCCGGAGCAGTTAGGATTTGAGCATCTTTTATTTGAAACTATCTGAACAGCTGGCAAAGAAGGCGGTTATCTTGACCACCTTCTTCCAAGACTGCAGACCTAACTGATGAGTATTCCTGTAGTTCTCCTAGACACAAGTCCATTGAGTTTTGAGAATGGATATAATTCCTTAAGTGATTAGTTATTGCTAAAGGATCTTGGACGGGTCTTTCCACTGCAAACAGACTCTAAAGGCCAGTTCCAGGAGTTAAAAGCTGCTCTCTTAGCCGATCAGCTCGAACATCAGACTCACCACGTTGAACTAGGTCTGTCCCTTCTATTCGCTCACTTTGTTCATTACGAATACAGTCAGGTCAGGGGACTCCTTCAGCAAGAGCTTCAAGATCGCTGACAGTCTGGGGACAACCTTGCTTCGCTGACTGTTTTTAAGCCTGCGGATTAAATGAAGCCCGTTGACTATAGATTCGGTGATGCGAGTGCAGCTCAGTATGTAATCAGCTTTAACGTGCTACCCTATCAGACAGCTGATCATCTCCCACACCATCACCACATATCCCATACTCCTGCTTTAAGTGGATCTGCTCACCACGAAGGTGACCATCTCGCTTTAGCAGAGAGAGGCCCCAAGTTATTTTTTTAACTTCAGCAGTGAATTCGTCATGGCCAGGAGTCCCAACTCTGCGGACTAGGCGTTTCTGCTTGAGAGCGCCGTTATAATCTTCTGGGAAAAACCGATCGCTATTAGTTAGCAAACCTTCTCCCTGACAGCAGCAAACTTATCTGCAAATGTCTGCTAGTTTTTTCCTCCCAAGCTCATTATGATTTAGCAAAATTCCCTTATGAATAAAGCGATGTGTCCGAACACCAATTTGTTTTCGCCGATCATTAGCTTGTTCCAAGCTGTCTAATAAAGCCACCCGAATTCCTCAAGGTTCGCCTCTCTTATCAATTTTGTCAGAAAGATCCACCCAAGGGCCCGGACCTGGTAGTGAGAAGATTCGATGTGCTTGCTGACCCAACCTATTCTCTCCCCATTCTTAATATTTTCAAGCCTTCCCTGAGGTTTCGAGATGAAGTATCTGATTAATTTGCTGGTGAAAGCAGTCGCACAGAGACTGGATTGGTGAAAGTTCAGTATCTACGTTTGTATCAGTCCGTCCTACAAATAGGATATTTACTACTGATTGGAAGGACAGCTTTGGCAGAACCGAAGGATTTCGAGGGAGACACTGAGATCCTTGAGGTGGGCTAGCTGGCCCACCTTCCTGAGGAACTTGGAGTCCGATATCTTTTTTTTTAGAGATTGTTGAACCGGCTGTATGCAATTCAGAAGTTCGGAAAGCAGTTATAGAATCGAACAATACTGTCGCCTGAATTTGAGCTATACGCCCAGCTCGTAGAAGGAGGAGAGCATGATCTGCTAGCAGAACTCATTGAATCTTTTGATGAAGTCGGGCTGGCCCTCTCTGATGAGTTGCAGCGAAAGTTGGACTGCCCTGTGATCCGATTGTGGCACGTTGGAAAAGTAAAGGGAAAGCTGTCTGATCAAATTTTTGTAAAATTAATCAGGGAATTTGGATGCTCCCATATTTTTCTTAAACCAGCCCAACAAGTGTCCCATTTATTAGAGCCTTGTCACTTTAGAAGCTGTCTAATCTTTTTCCTTTTAGTCTGCCTTCTTGAACTTATTGTCGATTAGCTAAACTTGAAACTCCTAAAGCTAGAATTATTGCGAGTCAGTAAAAGGCTTGAGCAAGTAGCCTCCCAGACTCAGGAACAGAGTCTTCTTGAGACCCTTCTAAATAAACTTCTTGCAGGGAGTTGCGTAAAGGGCAATTAGCACATCAAGAGGCAATTCTGTATCCTTGCAAAATATCCCGAGTCGATAGAAGAATTATTTTTATTCAGGGTCTTTTTCGATCCTAGGCAGGAGCCTTCGCATCTCATAGCTGCAGTATCGCTGAAACTGCGCCGTGTTTGGCCTCAAGTTTGAACCCAGAATGCGATCGCAAGCCTTTATTCTGCTCGCAAGCGACTAAACTGGGTTTTTGATGGTGCCTATGTCCGAAATAATTTATTGCTAGCTATCGTGAAAGTGCTGCTTAGCCACATATGTGAGGAGACTAAGCTGTTCACAGGATTGCTGGAAGAGAAATTTGCAGGCCTAATTTTTCC
Organism: Craspedacusta sowerbii; assembly: GCA_003687565.2. Classification (NCBI taxonomy): domain Eukaryota; kingdom Metazoa; phylum Cnidaria; class Hydrozoa; order Limnomedusae; family Olindiidae; genus Craspedacusta; species Craspedacusta sowerbii. The sequence goes on from QQSS02041106.1 coordinate 28,851, forward strand.
TTGATCTGGAAAACAAATAAACCATATGCAGAGTGCGTTCGTAGTCAGCTGCAAATACTAGCTTTGCGAGCTTGTTTGCTTTTATATTCAGGGCCTCTTCTTTTGTTTTGAAGGATAGCAGGAACAGGCAGGTCTGTCTGTAGAACTGGGCCTCTTACCTATCCCTGCCGTATTTCCAGAGCAATTAGATGAGCTCGAGAGTGTGGTAGACGGACTTTCCCACCAGTCCCAATGAAATGAACTTGGCAAGAATCTCCTCACTGAACAGAGAGAAGAGCAGCTAGGAGGAGGACTTTCCATCTGTCTCCTTCTCGTTCTCGATAAGGTCTATCAAACTCTCTATCACCCTCACTCGCTCGTCCTAGTCCTTATTGCTTATCAGGAGCAGAAGTACTTCCTTCTATTAGAATGATAGCAGTCGCTCCAAACCTTCTTAAAGATTCAAAGGACTCACGCCTGCCACTGACAGCTAAAAGCTCTCGTATTATTCCAGGCAAAAAACTTTGAGCACATTTGATTTATTGATCAGCAGCTCCGACGGATGCAGCTTTATTGTTTCTTGATCGAATAGGTTCTTGAACAGTCTCCTCATGGGCTTGCTCAGAGATTGCTCCAGAATCCTTCTCTCATCGAGTTGGAGCAGCAATCTGCCCAGTTCCAAGCGCACCTGAAGACTCAGATTTTTCTCCCCTGCCTTATAGAACCAAGGGATCCAAGTCTAATTTACAAAGTGGCTCAAGATCCGTAACCACTTCAGAGAGAGAGGACTTTATAGACAGTCAGCCAATTTGAACAAAACAATAGACAGCTTTTTTTTGCCAGGAGAGTAGTAAGGCTCTGGAGTAGGGTAGTACCTCTCCTATTGGTAATTTAGACTACGCTGGCTTAGTTGGTAATTCTAGTAGAATCGGGCCTAGTATAGTTTTTTGGACTCAGCAAGCCTAGTCAGCCAGCTAAAGATTATATCTGCAATTCTCAGCTCATAGAGCTAATGGACATGAAGGTTGCAAATCTAGTTTGCGAACTGTTCGGAGCTGAAGAACACCTCTGGCGGCAAATCATGCACCCGCAAAAACACTGATTCGACTATCTACGCAAGTCTCTTTTTCTAAGTATACTTTAGCTGAACTTAGATATCATTGAGGACCTTCTGGTCACCTTCAGAAAAAGAGAAGTGAGGGAGGTCAATTAAGACCACCTATCCCGGAAGTGTGCTTTCCTAAAACATATCCTCGCGCACTTAAATCCGCTCCGGCTCTGTCTTGGTCGGTGCCTAGCCTATAAAAGCTGTGATATTCTGATTCACTGTGAATATAATCTAGAGCATCTCCTTTACATCAGCGAACTTGCGGATCAGGTACCTGCCGAACGCCTCCAGGAACTACCGTGCTTCTAGCTTTGAAAGGATAAGGCTTCCCTACTTGCAGCGGCTCAGGGCTAGTAGGATGAGGATGGCTTAAGTGAGTAGTTACTTAGACTATTTGTCCTGGAAGTCGTTAATCCAATTGAGGACAGCCTCTGCGAGTGCAGGGGAGGCCGAAAGCTGTTGGAGCGAGATCAAGGAAAAGTTGATCTTGGAAAAGAGCAATTTAATCGTCCTAGCCTTGACTTCTGGCAAGGAGCGTTCGAGCTTGAGCACGAGATTTTAAAGACTGTCGCTCATTGAAATTCAAAATTACGATTAATGTAAATTAGTCCCTTTAGCTTGACTGATTAGCTTTAGGCTTTTGACGGCCCTGATAAATTTTAGTTCGTGCCTTTGAACACGCTGCTCGAGCCCCTGCCGGTCAAGCACTCCGGGACTGCTGTTAAGACCATCTTCGAGGAAGATGTCGAGGAAAGCGTCAGCAGTCAAGAATATTACATGGCAACGACAGCCCTCCACCCTAATTTTCCGAAGATGAGTCAGGCCTATGACAGGTATAGCAAGCATTATTCATTCAAAATAGAGAGGAAGGACGCGCCTTCGACCCCTCTAAGGAAAAGGCGAGTGCAATGTGCGGATGCAATAAAGGACAATAAAAGAAGATATAACGGATCTCTTCGCAAGAGTAATTAAAAAATACTTGAGAACCTGCCGCCGTTGGCCCTCATCCAGCCGTTACCTCCTGCTAACTCCTTCTCCTATGCTTATAGGACGACTAACTACGGGTTCAAAAAATTCAAATTAAACAATGCTGCTGTCTAGCCTTTAAGGCCAGATGTAAGCAAAATCCCTTAAGCGCCTTCTCTTGACTCAAATTTCCAGCAGCTGAAGGCCAAAGGCAGGGAAATCCTGCGATACCTCAACTCCAATCTCGAGGAAGGCTTGCTCATCAAAAGATGTTCCAACGGAATAGTCTTTTTTAGGAAGGGCAAGGCCGTGGTTTATTACTAATCTGGGTCTGTTTATTCAGGAGGCTGGAATTAGCGAAAACACGGTTTCGGGATTGAAATCAGGCCTGGTCAGTTTATCTTTTAAGGGAATTTCAACAAAGGTCGTCGGCAAGGGAAAGGAGTTATGTGGCTACCAGAAAGGACAGTAGTGGGGTAGTGGTAGGACGGGGAGTTGAACGGGGCGGTGCTGGAATGGCAGGAAGGTACAGCAGAACAAATAAACTACAAGGAAGGGAGGAGAGTGATTTGATGTTTGAGATGGCCAGGCCCCTCAGTCGATGTAGTCTTCCGCGAACCTTGTCTTTCGAAAAGGATTAGAGAAGACATATTATATTAAATGCAGAGTAGCACCAGCAGCGATCAACTTTATCAGCGCAAACTGGTCGAATCGGCTGTGCAGCTCATTGGCCGCGAAGTCACTCTCAAGTTGGTCGATGGGACTGCTGCCAAGGGCTAGTTCTACAGTTTGAGCCCAGAGAGCCTATCGGTGGGCGTTTACTTGCGCTAATAAAACTCAAGAAAATTAAAAATCTTCAACCTGTCCGAGATAATCTTTATGGAGAGCTAATAAATAGAACTCTGACGAAATGACTTATTTATTATGGACTGTGAACTGTGCAAAGTTTAAGCAGTCCTGTAGGACTAGCTCTTCAGAGTTATTAGGGATATCGATCTTAAATCTGCTGTATAACATCTTCTCGTCATCACTAAATAGCATGTAAGAGGCATTGCTGGGCTACAGTAGGGCTATCCCACTCTCATGAGGGATATAGGACAAATTGCTTTGAAGAAGGAATGGCCTAACTCACAGTCATAAGATTACAGGTTCGGCTTTCATGGAGACGAGCTGGCGAGCGAGTAGCACGTGCACCTGCACTGCTTTTTGGGTCCATTGAAAAGCTGGTACTACGACAAGATAATATACGGACATCTGCTGATCAGCGTGGAGAAAGCATAGACTCAGTTAAAATCACAATGACCTTAAACTCAGGGGATTCTTTATAGTCCGAAATGCTAGATATTCTAGTTGAGCCTAATCTAGGATCCTGTGTACCAGATTTTTATGCTCAGTCGCGAGGAGAGGTCCATTGCTATCTGCTCGTTAGCCTCGATGTGTCGGAACGGCTTTAGCTGTCTTATGCAGTGGCTCACGCTCCGCTCTTACTTTACGCCTATCACGTTCGCGCCTGGGATGTTATGCTCAGCTAGCAGTTGCTGGTATTCAGCTAGTTGGGGCAGGTCAATAAAGAAGACAAACCTGAACTTCTGAGAGTTGAGGTCGACGAAGTTGATGACTTAGTGGAGGCGGTCCTAAAGGGAGATGAGGTTGACAGTGAGGACCCTGAGATGTTTGCTAATCTGTTAGAGCTTTTCTTGTTGAAGATTTTAATAAGTGGTTTTCTTTTTATCGAAGATGGTTCTTTGAGCCTTTTTAAGAGGCTGAGGGAGGACAGGCTTAAGCTGATCCTTTGCCTTCGCCTTGTAGATAATCAAGATCACCAATATTAACAAGACAGCGCAACCTGTTAATAGCATCCTCAAGATATTATCAAAACAAAATATCACTTTCTCTGGGTAATAATTTGGCAGGCACCACGAATATCACGTCCTCTTCTTCCAGGCCTAGCATGCTCTGCACCTAAAACACTGTTGTCAGCTGGTTTATGTCGTTCATCCCGTAGAAGAGCAGAATATCGACGGAAGGAACCAAAATTTTTTCTGCAAGAGTCTGCTTGATATGGAGGATGGTGGCGTGGAGAGGAAAGCGGAGGGTGAGGTTATCCTTGAGGTGATGCTTTATCATAAATTTAAGCTGGATGGATTTATCCATCAGATTTCAAATTTTAAATGCGGAAATAGGCATTATTTTCCAAATAGCTCTTCCTCAAGCTCAGGGTCAGGGAGCGGGATTACGAAGACTTTCAAGTCTAAAACCCTGAGAGTCCCACTAGGGAGACTAGGGAAATCAAGGAAATGGCTACTCCCAAGAAGAAGGGCAGGGCTATCAATTTTGCGGATCTGTCGGCTTTCAACAAACCGTCTAAAAAGACGAACCTGTCCTTTTTCTGTTCGTCAATGCGATCAACTACCCCAAGCAGATTTGAATCTGAGTACTAATGCATAAAGAGGCTGGGATGTGGACATTTCGGGTAAGTTTTCTAATGCAAGAATATTTTTGATCAAAAGACATACGCAGTGAAGCACATCAGTACCTATAATTCATCCGCATTGAACTAGGTAAAGACACTGGCCAAAATTTCAACTAATGATTAGGGCGGTTAATTTATTGTTAAATATTACTGCGCCTGGATTGAGGAGGAAGAAGGCCTCTACATCGCTATGGAGTACTGTCCCTCCAGTCTTAAGAAATTAATGTGGGATATGGCTGCCGATTAGGACTATTTTACTTAGAGCAAGATCATCAAAATTCTTAAGGACCTGCTGAAAGGTTTGGCAATGCTGCACAAATAGAATATTGTCCACCTAGATATCAAGCCTGAAAACATCCTGATTTCGGCCAACAATCACTTTAAAATAGGAGACCTGGGACTAAGCAAGCTGGTCTCAAACAAAAACGAGGTCAACTAGGGCGACTCAAGGTACATGGCTAAAGAGCTGCTCTCCGCTTAATTTTCAGAGATTAACCTTTTTTCGTGCGACATCTTCAGTCTAGGAATATCGCTACTGTAAATCATGCTCAAGATAGAGATGCCTTTCAATGGTCCTGCCTGGCACCTCTATCGCAGCGGATTCAGGCTCTCGGAGCAGAAGGCTCTGCAGAACCGTTATTCCTCAAAATTATTAAAAGTAATTGACTCGATGCTGCAAGTTTAAAGGAGGCCTTCAGCCAAGTAGTTGCTCAGCAGCTAAATTTTTTCAATTGGCTTTAGGCCCAAGATTTAAGCTCCAAAGAGAAAAAGCTCTTTCTGATTCATGATGATCTGCAACATTATAGTTTTTAAGATGTTAAACATCTCGCTTACTCAGCAGCAGGCAGTTACTATTCATAGCTGAACACCACCATCCGCTTCAGCTCACTCTCATCTCGGCTCGGTGTTTAGACTGAGTTGGTTTCAGTCTCTCTGTACAAAATGTCTCTTGGATCGCAGTCATTTGTAGTCGAAAAAGCTGAGGAGAACACTATTGGGTTAATTTAATAATTAGCAAAAGGAACAGATTTTACAACAGGAACTGACCCAAGAGTTGTCAATCTGACAAGAGGAAATGCTTTTGGCCTTGGTGGTTCCTCATGTACGATGGGGCCTTGGAAAATTTTTATGCCAGACTTGAAATAATCCGGCGGTTGGAACTACCGTGTCATTAAGATATTAAATTTAATAATTTCAGAATGGTTTGTAAACTGTCAGAGCTTTGAACTGCCCTGAGCTCTACCCAGTCCCGTTGTTGTCCTTTTTCGATTTGAAGAACTTGAAAGTGGTAGTGGGACTGGTGTTAGAACCATGTCTCGCTTGGAAATTAACTCCGATATTTTCGGAGGATAAGTCGTATTTAGTGTTGGCTTCGAGCAGTATGGGCTAATCGAAATCTAACTAAAATTCTTTGGGTTAGTGGGCGGGTTTCATGAATTTGAATTTCTTTTAGATGACTGGCTAATCTGATTTATATAATGTCACTTTAAGTTCAATGCCAGTTGCGGGATAGTCAATAATTGTAAAATGGATGAATCCTTTGAGGAATCTTGTTTAGGTAGTTGTGAACTGGATTGCGTCGATCTTGCCTGGCCCGAACGTCCAGCTCGATGTTTCGGCCTAGAACCGATTGACTCTGATTTCGGACTTGCTGTTGTAAATATTTAGCGAGAAGATACTCTTAAAGGAGGATGAATTTAGCAGGAACTTGAGAATGTCCTAACGCTTGTTGAACTTATTTTAGATTTCTCTTTAGAGCTAGTCTATTTGGCTGTCGCGAGAAGATTTGTCGAAATTCCCTTGCAAATATTTATGCAGAGCAGTGAGACTCCTTTTTTAAATCATATCGAACTGGCCGGCTGTGAACTGCTCGATTGCCTTCATGATGTCTGGACTTAGATTCTTTATCTGCATGATGATCTTATCTACAATATTGGTCTCTTTCTAATTGTGTAAGATTTTTTGATTTATTTCTTAGCGCATTAGCTATACGTACTCACGCATTTTGCTTCTCGCTTTCTCGAGCCTCTACTTGTCGTACTATCTGCGTTGGACTATCTAGGTTATCATTTTGTCAACGGGAATCATGTTGACCTCGGCATCGTGAACGTGCTTCTAAAGGCACTCGGGGTGGGTGCAGACTAGGTTGAAGTCCTGGCAGAGCTCGTTCTTGCAGATGAACATGAGGGGGCGTCCATGTGCCTCACAATTTTTATTCATTATATCCTTTGATTATAAATTCAATTCACTAACTTAGAGGATTATGATACAAAGCCGAGAGTTTGCTGACGGTGATGTCCCCGATAACCGCCATAGCCATCAGTCCCCCCTCGAACGCAATCACCGTCGGCCATTCCAGCTTAGAGATGAAGGGGTAAATGTGCTTGTTGTGGGTGGTATAGTAATAGAACTGCAGGGCCATGTACATTGACCCCCATAAGAGGTGGTTCCTTATTTTCTCAGAATATTTTATTTCATTGGGGCAGGACACCGCTGTCAAACAATAGATGAGTGCAAGTATGAAGTTCCCTCCGTGCAGGAATACGCTTGAAATTTCGCTCATGATGAGCCCGCTGCTGGGTTTGCTGTATATCAAATTCCTATTTATGAGTACCAAGGCCCAGTAGCCCACACAAACCAAGAAGCTTATTCCCATGAGGGTGCAATAGACTTCTGTGATCTCCAAGGCGTAAGTCCTTTTACCTTTTTTATAAGAAAAAAGTAAGAAGAATGCTGAAAGCAGGACGAGTAGTAGATGGTTAATATTGGTGAGCTTGTAAAGTGAGTAGTCCTAATAGAAGAGTGCAGACCTGATGAAGAAGAGAAGATTGATCATAAAGATGAGAAGATATGCGTAGGGCCTTCTAGCTATTTCCTTCTATTTTACATTCAGCATTGTTATTACTCATTTCCCACTCACCTTTATGATCTTCTAGATCATCTTCTTCTACAAGTACTTCTTCATCTTGTAGTCCTTCTTCGACAGAGGGATTTCCAGTCGAGATCGGATCGGCAGCACCAAGTTCTGCAATTTTTTCTGGATTATCTATTTGAAGTATGACTATACGAACAACTTCACGTTGTATTTACCCACTGTTGGTTCTACTGTAAAATCAATTTGAGGCTCTGTTAGAAACGACCACCAGCCCATTCCCAACTGAGCAGGTACCAGACACACTCTAACCGCCATGGCGAGGTAGCTGATTTTGAGGCGTGCGCTCAAGTACACATTATTAAGGAAGTTATTGAAATAATGTGATGTTATAAGCACCTCAACAGAGCCATTGAGCACAATGTTGAGATCAATTAGAATTTACAACTATTAACTCCTTTTTTTCTTGATCCATAAAACTTGCGGTCCTGCTCCTTCAAGCCTTACCTCTTCTATGGCGATCTAGCCCAGGCCTTGCATCCGGTCTTAGTTCAGTATCAGAAATAGCTTCTTCTTAATCTTCTTTTGAAATTTCGGGCTGGTCTTCCAGATCTAAAAGCAATTGAAGAGCAAGGCGTTGATATGCTGAATAGTGCTTGGCAATATGTCTTTGCTGTCATTGTCGTTGAAGATATGCTGGTTGTTATAGCTAAAGTGATTGACCTGCTCGGAGGCGATATTGTCAGAACTGTCGACATTCTGGATCTGGACCTGGTTGTCAGTGAGATTGATTTCCTCTACTTTAGAGAGCAGGTCGATTAGATTCTCTATTAATCTCCTTAACAACCTGATAATATCGAGCTTTATTATCTCCAAGTGGAAATAAAAGTCCTATTAGAACTTTTATACTTTGTGAATAAGCCTGGTCATGCTATCGATGGACATGGCGACCCGACCTTGTAGTCCCTAGAATTTCAGGTTGAACTCCTCGATGAACAAAAATGTCTTAAGCAGTCGAATCGCCTACATCCTAATGAAGGAGAGAGACTACAATTATATACTGAGTCTGCAGTTGGCCAGTTTAATGAACTCTCTGCTCTTGTTCGCATAGGCCTAGTTCTTTAACTTTATCTACTCGAAGGTTGACTTCTATTTATAAAGGAACTCCACCATTTACTTTATCACCTCGTTGAACTCCTTGAAAGGGTTGTTTGTGCTGCGGGATAGCTAGAACTGCATACCCGATTTGCTGTCTTATAGCTTGGCGCACCACTTCTTGAAAACCTTCTTTAGACTAACAACGAAAAAGCCTACTTGCTCCAAAATTATGATGAGAGTCTCGGATTGGGCCAGCCTCTTCTTCATTTCCCTCTCAATCTTCTAGGTGTGCCATTAGAGCCGCTTGGTTAGAATCAGTGGACTCGATTACTAACTATTAGAGTCGAGTAAGTCTGGAAACTGAGTCCTTTAGTAGTTTGAGTGGAATTCTATGGAGAAGAAGTCATTCATGTGATAGAGGGCCCTCTCCAAGTAGTTGCGAGTTTCGTCGAGCAGGCCTGCGAATAGGGAGGCCATATTGCTCACATGGGATGTCGAGTTCTTCTGGAAGGACTTGAAGTTGCCCAGCAGCTTTTAAAGTTTTCCGCTGTTTTCTATTATCAGGCTTTACAATTTATTTTAAGACTTAAGGGCCTCTTGATTCCTTATAAGGCTCAGAGTTTGCTGGACCATCTTCTATTTACCCTGCTGGTTCTATACGCTCACTGACTATGCGTTCCGCTTTATCTTTATCTGCTCTAGCTACTAAGCGTACTGCTCCAGCAGTCCCCTCACACTCCAGATTTATTTGTTAAGGGAGTGAAAATTTGCATAAAGCTGCTTGTTTATTTGTTAAACCACCGGGTTGACTTTGGGCATGACTTTGAGCAGCTCCTGGCCGAACTAATTGAGGTAGTTGATGATGGAGCGCCAAGAGGGGATGACTCTCATGTCTTCCTGAAGGTCCTTGAAATTGAATTGCGGGAATTGCTATTAGGCGAAGGAGAAATCATGTTAGTAGAAGATGAAATTGGGTTTGGTGAGGTCTTTGAGGTCATGACCCAAGGATTTAAGGGATTACTAAAAGATTTAAACTCCTTTGGAGAACTTTAGCAGTCGGTCCAAAAAAATTTAGATCTCGGCTGACTGGAAATTTACTTGCTGTTTGAAGTTGTCATCCAGGCCGCTCTGCAATTTTCTGTGTTTGAATTATCGTTCCTGCATAAATTTGTCGAAAAATACTTACTAAGTGAATTTGTTCAAAAAGAGGTTTTACGAGCTCACCACTGATGTCTTTGCAGGTGGTTACTCAATTCCACGAAACGAGATCTGCAGTTTTGATTGCCTGAGTATTCTTCTGATTTTATTGAAGCAAAGACAGAGGAAGATGAGGGACTGTATGAGAACGGCGAGCAGCATTCCGTAGAGCAGCTGGAGGAGAGGGTGGGCCTGGTCTAAAATTTCATAAAGGTAAAATAATTCCATCGGTTCAATTACATTCAAGTTATTACATAGAGAAATTGTACTAGCAGGCTTCAGAAATTTATTTGGCTTAACGGCATTTTTTAGCCATCAGCCCGTTAGCTGTCGTCATTCGAACTAGCCGCATAATCGACAGTAGAGTCCCCCCGCTTTCATCGGTCGGCATTCCTTCCATTTCGAAGAACCAGCTTATCGTGAATAATGACACGGTTGTCAAGAGGAGTACCACCTATACAATATTCTCACACCTCTTTAAGTAGTCGCTTTGAGATCTATACCTGAGATAGATTTCTGCAGCTAGCGATGAGTAGAGGAGAATTTCAATGAAGGAGAGGTGTAGGGCAAGATGTGGCACGTACTCGAACATGATGGCGATCAAGAGCAGGAAGGAGAGGACCAGCCTCCCCAAGCAGAACCAGGGGTAAGCTTTGTGAGTTATAATGAAATTTATCATTTTATTAGACGTGAACAGTTTAAATGAATTAATAAATGTTTGAACCTAATTCGGTCCGCTCCCTGCTAAAGCGTAGGGAAACTGAGTAGCTCGAGACCAACTCCATAAAATCTGAAAAGAAGTACACTGATCCCAACATACAGTACTTGGCCGAAACCAGGAATACAATCAAATAGATCGACCGAACAATCTAGGACATCAGAACGTGGAGAGAAAAATAAAAGGCCGAGCTTTTGAAAAAGCTGTAAGAAAATAAAACCCTAACGACTCAGAAAAAAGGACCCTAGGAGCCTTCTCTATAGGATAAATTAGATTTAAAGAATAAAATCATTGAATAATAGCTAATTGAAAAACTCAAGGCGGATGGGCTTGAACATTAGAACTATCTTGATACAAGTTATAAATTGCTCGATCAGGATAGGCGCTTGCAGGAACTTAGGTAGTCTGTTACTCTCGATACTATCAGGAAAAACCTCAAAATGGGGGAGCGCCCAGTCCTAGAGCATAGCAAAAAGGAGGAGCAGCAGTTCGCATGGGAGAAGGACGTAGAGGAGATGGAGTAGGACATCAAATAAATATACGAGATGCTGGGCAACTGAATTTCAAATCATTATTGTCAATCCAGGTCGACTAAGACTCTCTGTTGAAGTGATTTAATTGAACTCTAGTTATTTGCTTACTGAGTTATAATGACTGTAGCTTCGTCCAAAAAGCAAGATCGAGGTTATTGACTTTCTTGAACTTGTTGAAACCTTTTTAGCATTCTACTCAGGTTCAGCCTTGCCAGTTTCGGCCAGTCTCCTCCCGATATCCACCTCAGCCCCTATTCTGCTAATCCGTTATAGCTTAGCTATAGTTACTCCAATCTGGGCCAATTGCACTCCACCAGTATCTTCGACCCTGCGTCCTTTATATTGCAGCCCCCTCATGATTATGTTACATAGATCCACTTTTTTGAGTAAGGGCCACATTGAGTAAGTTAGAATTTTCATGGATTGAAGGCTAAGGGCATTGTTTTCTGGTAAGTATTTAACTCAGCGAAAGTTAAAGCAATCCTGGGAAATCTATTTTAATGACTTGAAAAAGAAGCTGCTCGCTGAGATTTATGTTTGCTTGTTATTTTTAGACTTAAATTGATTGAAGATTGAAGAGACGGAGCAATACGAGTAATGTCGTATTCTTGATTGGAAGTCTTTTTCCTATCAATATTATTCAGAAGGGGCCTCCCTCGCGAGAGTTTAGATCCTGGTAAGCAAAATACGGAGAACAGACGATGACAATTTTTTTTTGAAGAAATTAAATTTAAAAGGATCATTATCAACATCCCATACATATGTAGAGTCACTCATCACCTTAAATCGGCTTGAAAAAATCATCCTTCTTTTTGTTCTATTTGATCTTCAGCCGCTTCTCCCTGAACCTCTTGATCTCCTCCCTTTTGGCCATTATGCTGCTCATTATCTCCTCTTGCATCTTCCGGGCTTAGGGGGCCAGTTCACCTCGAGGAAAAAGGCTTATATACTTTTTATCTTTCGGGAAATGGCGTATATAAAGTAACTGTCTTATATTGTGGCTTACCTTAGCTATCAGCTACTAATCTTAAGGGCTCTGCGCCAACTACTCGTTTGCCACCCTAAGTGACCTTTTGACCTTTTTTAATTCGACCTGCATAATTGGCCCATATTTCTTTTCGAGAAAGAACTACTTGCGCTGTTCCTTGGTCTTCTCCTTATGCTTTTATTAAAGCTTTTTGCTGATTTGCTAGAGCTCTTATATTTTTTAAGGTTTGGCTTACTATCCTTTATGGGCCAAGAGCCTTTGAAGATCGCGCTGCTTCTTCCTTAGGTCGTTTGACCTATTGTGAGATTAAAGTTGGTGATACTTGTTGAGGCTGAGTCTGTTGAAAGGATTAAAATTACTATTATTCTACATTATAAAATTCAAGACCTGCCCCTCGTCACCAGGAGGAGTTTCCTTTCTAAAACTGATTTGTTAATATTCTGGAAGTTCTTTTTCAAGTTGGCCAGCACTCTCTCCAAGTCATAAGAGTAGGCTGCAGGCTTATCGAAGTAGTTGATATTCTTATTGGACATGTGCGTGAGGAAAACCCTAAAATTGAGTCTTTAGGAGTAATTATCTCTGGCAGCTTTGTTCTTCAGATTTCGCATAATTACTTACGGACTTGAAGATTGTTCCAGTTTTTCTTTCCTCCTTTTGTCTTTTTTCTTGCCTAGTCCCTCGATGAAGGTGTTCGTCAGTCGATTGGAAGTGCCCCCATACAGGTCAGTCGTATTTTTTTTGATCTCTGTGCTTCTGGAGTTAATATTGTTTTAATTAATGGATATGAAAAAGTTTCTAACCAAAGTCTAGTCGCAGTAGTTGCAAGCCTATTCCAAAATCATGATGGATAGTTGCTGCTTTGAGTAGGTCTAAAAAAACTCTATATAATCTTTATTCAAGGGGAGAAGCAGCTATGAAATGAGCAGCGATTGGATTTCGGTGTAGCCCTTGTTAACTCTGACCCAGTATTAATCGCACCTCTTGCAAAGTGAGTCGTAAAAAGGCTTCTTTTAGTTGTTGACTTCGAGGTAGCCTGAAATGAATTTGTTGTGGTAGATGTTAGCCTGCTAGATGTTCGCGTTGTAGTACTATAGAATCCCCAGCTACTAATATATTTGGGACTATACGTCTGAAAGCTTGAAATAAATCGAAAATTAGAGTGCCCTTGACATTACCTACTTCGCCTAACCTTACCGCTTGCTCAGCATCAGGATTGAGGATTTCTCGATCAGCGTCTTCACGAACAGCTTTTTGAAGTACATCTAATTCTTCGCCTTCTCACAGATTAGCGACAACTGCTCATTGAAATGAATTGCAAGCTTGTAGAACCTAAGATCTTTCATCAAGGTTGAAGTGAGTTGATAACAACAAGCTAGAGTCCTTATGCTTTTAAGAAGTAGCAATCCCAAACAAAGCTACGTGAGCTGCTTGAGAATAACACTCAAAATTTATTTTTTCTTCAAGGACGCTGAAAGCTAATTTTTTTTTGAGTCTATGAAAGTTAGTATGGGTTCTTGGTCCTCCCTATTGTCTTTCTTAATCTTTTCAAGTCTTTTTCTCAATTAATAAATGTTATTGCGGCTGACTTAGGCACTCTTACACCTCATCATTTTAATTGAAACGTTATGGAAACTAAAAAGCTTAAAGGCAATTTTAGGACAAGACTCTTTAGCCTTCAAGATTAGAAGGATAGTAATTAGAATTAATTTGTCCCTTCCGTCCGCAAACCTTTCTAACCGTTCGTGTTTACACCTTGCAGTAATATAAAGCGAGTTGAAAATTCAAGGCTGAACAAGCTGATTCCCAGCCAGCAGCGCAAATTTTCCTTTCAGAAGCAGGGGGTAAAATAACGAAGTGTGCAGAGACAGCTTTTCTAATCGGAGAGGATGAAAAGCTAATCCAATTAATCTAGGGAAAAGAGCATTTTCATAAAAAAAACTATTAAGAGCTAAAGAGTAAAGACTGAGGGGCCCGTCGACTCTCAGAAGGAATTCAACCTCTCCGGCGAATAGTTGTCCAAATTCGGAAATTAACGGCCTAAGGGCTACCGCAAGTTGGAGAAACTTGGCAGTGGGGGCTTCGCGATTGTCTGGTTGTTCGAGGACATGATCAGCCAGAAGCTCTATGCAGTAAAGCAAACGCGAATCAGCTGTAATTATTCAACTCATTAAAAATAGATATAATTCTCAAAAATTTTTTTTGACTCAGGAGAACCCAAACCTGAGTTCTAAAATCATCCAGGAATTCAAGTGATTATTCCTTTGCAAAAAACTATTTTCTAAAAGAATTACTGCTGGTTGTTCTACAGCAAATAGGGCATCTCGTTGGGGTCTGCACTCTATGATCTCCGGAGTTAGAGGATAGACAACTAAAGGTATTTCAAAATAAGATATAAATAGCTCTATAAAATTCTAAGGAGGTAGCCACTTTAACTTTAGTTCTTAGTTAAGCAGTTAGCGCATGCATTGGACTTGATCAATATGAAGGGACTAATCCACTCTGATTTGAAGACTTAAAATATTTTAGTTAAGGTGGGTAGCTCTGGCATTTCTCAAGTCAAGCTTATAGACTATGGGTCAAGCTTTTATTTCAAAGATCTCAAAGAATTTTCAATGGCAACTCCAGAATACATGAGTCCCTAAATATTGAACTACATTCTATTTGTGAGCAAACTCGAGTATGACAGCGAAATGATGAAGCTGATGGAGAATTATAATAATGTGTCCGCCATCGATGTGTGGTCTCTGGGCTGTGTAATTCTTTAGATAATTTCAGGACTGCCGCTTTGGATGTCGATCAAGACTATAATTTTCGATCACACCAAGAATATCTAAGAAATCAGAACAGGCTTGTTTGCGGTGAAGGGTCGGACCTTTAGTAAAATTATAGAAAAGCAAATAAAAGTTGCCAAAAATCTTGAATTTTATCTCGAGCACTTCAATCTCTCAGGGATTAGGCTATCAGGAAAATTGAAGTATGCGCTTAGCAGAATGCTAGACCTCAACCCCAACAAGCGAATCAAACCCAAAGAAATCAACTAAATTCTCAAGTGAAAATTTTCATATTCTTTGACCTGTTTATTTTCATTTTCATGCGCTGAATCACCTCCTTGGATTAATGCTGAGTGCTTCTAGCCTACAAGATATCTAGCACAGCTAAAATAGCCTAGCGCTAAGGAAAATTATCCTGGTTGACAAGTTAAAATTGCTCTGCAATAAATTGGTATTGGACATTTTGAATCTGAATTTATTTTTGAAGAGAATCAATGTGCTGTTCGAGGAGAGCTTATGAATGATCCTTTTAATTATACATTAATGGTGCGAAATGTGGAAGTATTTAAGATATAAGTGGACTGCCTAGAATAATAATTCTAGTAGTGCGTCCGATGGATGAAGGCCAACACCGGCTTAAATGAGATCACTGTTATTATCAAGAAGGAGAAAATTACTTAGGAAAATTCCCTCATCAATCTTATGAAAAAAAGGACTCCCAAAAAGATTTCCACTGATCCTTACAACATCCCACTCTCGAGACTGCCTGCCTGCCTGAAAGATTAGGCGCTTTAGGAGCTTGTTAGCAATAAGAAGTTGAAATAGGCTTTGATAAAGCTTCGGTAAAAGAGCAAATCGTAGCATAGCTTCAAAAATTTGATGCTTTAAGCCATGATTCTGTAGCGTTTAGGCAAATTTCGTGAAGCTTAGATATTCTTCTAAGAGGCAAAAAACACTGCCTAGGCTAAGCGAGATGATTTATTGCAAAGCATTTGCTCTTTCGAGATAGCCAAATTCAAGTCAATTCAGAGGCAAGATAAATAAGCATTTGAATTGATCAGCCCAATCTTCACTAAGTATAAAAAATAGCCTAGCAGTCCTTTTAAAACGGACGTCAACTTCCATTACGGATTGCTCCTGAGCAACTTAGGACAGGCGGAGGAAGGGCTTAAGATTATGAATGAGTCTATCAACGAACTTGCAAAAGAAAATTAATCCTAAGGGTAATATTTCAGAAGGCTTTAACAATTAGGCAAGACTTACAGACTTGCCAATAAAAATAAGTAGTCTCTAAACACCTACTAGCTCATACTTAAGCTAAAGAAGGAAAGAGGCTTCTCCCCTTTGTCTGTGGCCTAAACTAATCTACTAATCGCTAACGCACTCAACTCGATGGGCTCATCTGATTTAGCTTCGCAGTAGTCAACTCTAGCTCTTAAGCTGCTCTAATCAGACAATTCCAACTAAGCAGAGCTATTGAAATCAAGTTTCAAAGCGATAATCGGCTAACAGCTAAATAAACTGAGTAACCACAGTAAAGCCATTTAAATGCTTACATAGAGCTATTGCAAAAGGAAGTAAATTTTAGGCCCATACCATGAAGACACGTGTCAATCAGGAATCCTTCTCGGACAGTCTTTTTTCCTCAATAAGGACTATGAAAACGCTCAAAATATATATTTTGAATTAAAGAATTACCAACTGTCTCTCTCTAAAAGAAATAATCACAAGGCTGCTAACATCTGTTTCAACTTGGGCACCACCTATCTCGAACAAAAGAAGTACGATCAAGCCACAGAGTAGTATCAATTCACACTCTAATTGCTAAACGGACAGCCCAATTAGCAGGCCTTCTAATCAAAAGTGCGGAAGTGTATTGCAGTGATTCCCATGAGGAGATAGTTTGATCAGCAGACAGAAATTTAATGAATCCCATTAGAATCTTTTATCTTTATTATTATTATGAGAAAACTGCATCACCCTTTCTTGAACGAACCTCCAATCTTTTACAAGCGCACTCTACCCCCTGCTTTCTTGATGGAAGAATAATTTCTGAGCGATTTACCTATTAGAAGGCCGTCTCCAGTGTGTGATTACCTCAGCTATTAAAAAAAGAAAACAAATCCCCCTGTGAGCAGAGGCGTCGAGAAAGTAAAGTCCGTTTAAGAGTTTAAGAAATAAATAAAAGCGCCTGAAATTTAATAGACTGAAGAAAAAGTAAGATAAAAAATAAAAATAATGGCCAACAGTCCCCTCAGATCCCTCTACAAAAAGTACTGCAAATCCAAGAAGGAGTCCATCGAGCACTAGGAAAGAGTTATGAGATCAGGCCTTTTCTTCTAATCAGACCGATAACGTAGATCACCAGCTTATTAAAAATTGAGTAGAAAGATTGATTAAATTAAGCTCCAGATGTAGCCGAAATTGGATAAGCAGGGGGACAACCTGCTTTTAGACCACGTCCTGGGGAGAGTGCATAAGATCCTGTAGTAACACTAACAGCGGGAGACAGTTTGGAATCAATAAAAGCGATAATATTTAAAAAAAATAAGACAACTCTAAAGTAAATGATTTTTATTCAATCATGTTATAACCGTTGGCTTCTCAATCCCTCCCAATCTTCTGAATTATGCTATCTGCTCCCCGACCTATATCAGCCTCTCTAAGGCCTTGCTTGTAGGCTGGTTTATGCTCTATTTTTAATACTTTTAGAAATATACTCGGATTGTTACACCCACACTCCCAGTACCACTCTTCCTGAATACGATTCGAGAGCCGTCAGGGTAGATGAATCGAATGCCCTGGTTCTTGGACACAGACTTGTCGACTGGGTCAACGAATTAATAGATGTCAGATCTATTTCCGACAGATAAGTTATTGAAGAACTCAAATTTAGATAAGATATTCTCCCAAATTTTATCGGCAATAGGGTTATCTATGTTCTCGTAGTCATAGCGGCAATAGTAGTTGCGTCCGTAGCAATGCCAGAATTATTCTACTATTTCTTTTATCGATTTTAAATTGCCTATTTCTCGGTCTTTATTGTGAACAGCCAAAACGCTCAACCATGCGAGGATTGTCCAAACTCCGTCTTTTTCTCTCACATGGCTCGATCCAGTTCCAAAAGACTCTTCTCCGCACATTTGAATCATTCCTTAATCCATCAAATTTCCAAAAAATTTCCATCCTGTTGGTACTTAGTAAAAGTTAATTTCCAATGCCTTGGCTACTTTGTCCAAAGCGCCTGATGTTGGCATACTTCTTGCAGCTCCAACTAGTTTTCCTTTTAAAAAACACTTGTGATTGGCTACTAACAATGCCAGTGAATCGCTTGGAGTTACAAAGAAATTCTTACCAAGAATCATATTCCTGTCAGCATCACCATCACAAGCTGCTCCAAAATCAAAATCTGAGGGTTTTTATTAGAAGATGCCAAGCTCTTTAACAAGCTCTTTTGCATAGGTGAGATTTGGATCAGGATGACCTCCCTTAAAATCCTATGATGGCTAGCAATTTATGCATTTTGCTCCCATAGGTTTGAATATCTTATCAGCATAGATTCCTGCGACTCCATTCATCCCATCGATTATGAACTTGAAGTCAGGACGCGATGTTAGTCTATGAATGGATTCAAAGTCAAAAAGGGTTCGCATAAATTGAATGTAGGACTAAACTGCTTAGACTATAGTGACCTTAAAAGTATTTTTGAGGGAGTTTCTCTGGTAAATATGTTAGCCAGGTACATGCATATCTGGAAACTATAGCTTCGTACAAATTTTCAATTAGCTAATGTGTTTGCTATGTTTGCTTATCTAATTAGTAAAAGCCTAGTTAGCAGGTCCTCCATTTCTGCTATTAAATTTTATTCCGAAATCTTCATTTTTACCCCCTGGATTATGGCTTGCTGTAAGAATTATTCCTCCAATGCAGTTACCTATCTTAGTATTGATATCTCGAATCATGGCTGATACACCTGGAGTCGAAACTAGTCCTCCGATAGGCACGATCACCTAATCAACTCCGTTGGCACAAGCTATCTGAGTAATAACCTTGATCGCGTGCTAATTGAAGTATCTTCCATCTCCACCCACTACTAATCTGTTGTAGGCAGCCAGCTCATCAGAGCGAAGAGTATTAAAGATTGACTGGACAAAGTTTTAAAGGTAGTGAGGTTGCTAAAATATTTTAGTCTTTTTCCGCAGTCCTGAAGTGCCAGGCATCTGATCTTGGAAAGGTTGGGTCGGTATCCTAAATATCTATAACATTATATAATGCCGTCATTGCCATTATTATCAAAAATTTAAGGTGAGAAAAGCGTCCCTCGCCGGCTATAGCTTTAGCACTTTATGTATGCTCTAGCGATAACTCTATATCTTGTCCTCCATGGTTTTCTTGCGCAAGTCGGTTTGCTAGAGTGGACAGTTCTCCTTATTGTAACGCAGCTGCTTAAGTTTAACTATCCTCATCGAGACTGAAGAAGATTCTGATTTTATTCGATATCGACTCGGCTTTTTGCTGTTGTTGCATATAAAAAAGGCATTTAGATGCACTTTATTGATTGGTGTGAGAGATTGTTATCTATTTTATTTGTTTTCCTTTTGAGCTAGTGATTTCTGTCTAAGCTGAAGAGTCCTTAATGTCGATTTTTGTCTGGTTTTGGAGGGGTTGAAGAGCCAAGGCTGAAAAGTGCCGTCTTACTCGCTAATATCTGTTAATATTCTAATAGCCTGACGCTCTTTCTGTAATTTAGAGCTCATCGTTAATTAATATAAGATAAATGAAAACTATTTACTTCTTTAAAGAAAGGAAGCTAATATGAATTTTTAATTTTCCATGATCTCACCCTGGTCAACTCAATAGGAGAAGCGCACTGCTTCAATCAAATAGAAAAAGCTAGTCACTCTTCTAAGGAAGAAATAGAAATAGAACATTTCAATAGGCAAATCTAAGCGCCAATTAATTATGCTGAAGACCACCCTATGTAAATTTTATTTCATGTAGAGCAAGACCAAACAAGCAAGGACTCCTCTGAAACATCACAAAAGCATGTACGAATTCAACCTAAAGAACGATCGAAAGCTTAATAATTTTTAAGCGTATCTTCTAAAAAAATTTTAAACAAGACTACCCAATTATTTAGTCGAAAACCCATAGCACCCGATCAGATAGAGAAAAAAATTAATTTTAAAAAAGATGGATAAGAGGACTTTTTAGACTAAGAGAAGGACATTATAAAAATTCAATCTCTTTATTGAATGTGAGTGAATATAACTCAAATTCGTTATAACTATTTTGCCTGGAGGGTTATTAAAGTTAGCAGATCGTCCTACCCATACTAATGTGATGACTTGAAAATATTCCTTTCCTGCTTGGGGATCAAACTTATGAGCCTTATTTTTTCGTCTAACTATTACCTGAGGTCAGCTAGTTTTTTTTTTAGGCAAGCGTTTTCCTATGAGAGTCTGATAATAACAGCTTATTGCTCTTTATTCAATTACTCATATTATCTGAGCCGTTGTTTCTGAATAGTATAATGCTATTATTATTATTTAAAGAGAGTTGACGTATTGAAATTCTGGAACTGTTTTAATTTATCGACGAGAACTCGGTAATTTTATCTAAGGGACTCCAGCTATTTCTTGAGCTGCTCAAGATTTTAACTCTCTGAATTGTTTTTTCTAATCAGCTAAAAAGTAGAATCGACTACTAGTCTCGATAGCTAATTACCGTATATGGGGCTAACTGCTTAAATGTTAACTCGCTTTTTGGTAGACTTCTTCTTATTAATCTAAGATTACAATGATTCTCTGACCTTCTTAGCCTCGTTACCTATTTCCTCCAGTGAATTCTTTTATTAGACGAATCTCAGAAAGCTGATAGTTTGACTGAGAGTTGAAACAGAGACCGAAACTTGAAAAGTGAACTTGTGGGGGGATATGGAGGTTGAAATTGAAGTCGAGGTTAGGGGAAAATCATAACTTGGCAGATCGAGTGATAATTTTTTGTTGCGTTTTATCATATAAACAATAAACGATGTTTGATTTTCTTTGCTGTGGGAAAGACTACCAATACTAAACCCAGAACCACTACGTCATCAGGAACTCCAAAGGCTAGTACTAGTATAGTTCTGATCCTCTCGAAAACGACATTCTTGATCCAAACAAAAATGTTGTTAAGATCAAAAAATCAAACTACGATTAGATCATGACTGTTCTAAATGAGAAATACATTAAATTCACAGATAAGGACTTCCCGCCGGATTTCCGATCTCTCGGAAACTTCAAAGGAATGTAGAAGAACATCGAGTGGATAAGGATTTCAGATCTTTATAAGAATCCAGTCCTATACGAGAAGGGAGTGTAAGTTAATGACATTATCCAAGGGGCTATTGGGGATTGCTATTTCATGTCAACAATTTCAGCTATTGCTGAAGTCCCTTAAAGAATCAGAAGTTTATTCGGCAGATACGATATTAAAAAAGGGATATATACAATCATAGCCACGTGCGATGGAGTCACTAAATAGATATTAGTCGATGATTTCATTCCTACTTACAAGCGGAGGCCTGCATTTAGCAAGCCGTTTTCAGGCACCGAGTAGGTCTGGGTCATAATTCTTTAAAAATTTTGGGCAAAAATCTATGGCAGTTACTAAAATATTTCAGGAGGTTACCCACATGATGTGCTTGATATACTTACATTAGGCACTGTAATCTACAAAACCATTTAATTTTTAGATTAGCCTGAAATGTGGAATATTTTTAGGGAAGTTGATAATTAGCGTTATCCTCTTGTGCTGAATAGCAAGGACGACAAATAGATTTAGAAATTAGGATTGTTGAACAACCATACTTACACTTTCCGAGGATCTTACTAAATTCAGGGTAAAAAAATGTTGAAACTCAGAAATCCCTGGGGTTTCTTTTAGTGGAAAGGCTAATTATCTGATTAGGACAAGTTTTGGTAAGCTGTTCCTATCTAATAAAAATAAATGATAGATTTTAATAGGAGAAACGATGGAAGTTTTTTTATTCCTCTTTAAGCAATCAAAAAGTATTTTGAATCAATGGATTACAGCATTATAATTCCAGGCTATAATCTACACTTTGATCAATTCAAGATCAGCACCACCAGTAATAATATATTCGAAATAGACATCTATAAAGCAGGAAATGCATATCTTTAGGTTTTTTTCGTTTAAAATTTGGATCCTATCAAGCAAAAAGTCACAATTATGATGGTTTAGCAGACCAAGTAAAACAATCTTAGGTTTGTTAATGCCATATCAGAGCCTTGCATCTTTTCTTCAGTTTTGCTTTAACTCAAGGGACTTCAGCCCGGCAAATACTATTGCTTTCTCAGATATTAATAGTAGGGTAGGGTTAGACTAAATGAAACGATGAATATCACATTCACTAGCTACACCAACGCCAAACATA
Organism: Craspedacusta sowerbii; assembly: GCA_003687565.2. Taxonomy (NCBI): domain Eukaryota; kingdom Metazoa; phylum Cnidaria; class Hydrozoa; order Limnomedusae; family Olindiidae; genus Craspedacusta; species Craspedacusta sowerbii. The sequence continues at coordinate 50,992 of QQSS02041106.1, forward strand.
AGATTTCGTTGTTGCTCCCACAAATTCTTTAAACCAAATTCAATGATTTTTTCTAAAAAATTATGTCATCGAGGTTAGGATTTAACAAGCACGTTATGTAGACCGATTAAAAATGGCTAAGTTACTAGCTTCTTATAGGGAAATCGGATTTCGGTTATATAGCTGCTCACGTTAATTAAAATAGTAATCATTAATACGTGATTATAGTAAACGGGAGATAGCTTGAGGAGTTTGGCCTTTAACTCATGGGCTTATATAAAGGGAAAAAGTCATTATAAATATTGGTGAAGAAGGGAGAGACGAAAATAATTGTAGTGCGGGCTGTGGGAGTGATAAAGAAGACGATAAAATTCCCAGTGGGTTTCGTGGTGAAAGAAAAGGTTTAATGAATGTCAGAATCTCTTTTTATCAGAGCCGCAGATGCTGATCGAATTCATCAACTAATCGATTCTTCTGATCTATTTCTATTTCTAGCATTTGGCGTTATATCGCAAAGTCTGGATATCGAACCTGTTCTGTCTGTCCACGATCCGCCATTCGTTGATCTTGTTTAGCTTGGCCTTCAAAGCCTAGATTTAAGCTTTCAGTGCCTTCAGGATTCCTTCACCTGAGTTCTTTTCGGCCTAGAAATGCTAAAGCTGAGTAGAGAGCTTCCTGATAAAAATTTTACTTGATCAAGGTATTTAAATCGTCTATCTATCGCCTCAAGCATTTATTATCCTCATCAAGTGCTTAAATTTTAGTCTGTTTATCGAGATTCTGTAGTTTTAATTCCTAGACTTGTGCCCTTGACTTGTTGAGTTGAATAACGATCCTTTAGATCTAGCTTACGATCTGAGTATACTCTTTGTGATGGTCCACTTTGGACTTGTTAAGAGCCTCCTCTAAAGTTAAAATCATTTATTGCCGTTCGTCATACAGACCTTTGAGTTTCTAATAGGCCTATTTAGATTTTTCGAGTTACTTTTTGAGAAGATTAATTTAATTGCCCTGGTTGTTGCCCCCGTCAGAGAGGATAGCTATTCTTTCCCTGAGAATTTAATTTTATTTTTGTAGTTTTTAGCGCTAGATGAGCAATGCGTTAAGCTGGATCTTGAAAGAAGCTACTGAATTATTGAAAGATGTTTAATGGTCAACATTCTGAATTTTAAGGAAGTGAACACTCCTCTAGAGCTTTTCGTTATCAACCAAAAGGATATCGATCCTGTTCCTCAGCTGGGCGTTTTAAGTCTTTAATTAAAGAATCTGATCTTAAAACCCCTGGTCGTGCATGTCATTAAGTTTTTTTTCATAATATTATTTTTATTCCTTGAGGCTGTTGAACTTTAATAATAGAGCTTGATGTTAAGGCAATAATATATCATACTTAAGTTTTACCTTGTGCAGTTAGTTTACGTCCTCCTTCAATCTCTTGTTGTCCGCCTAGGCTAATCCCAGCTTCTCATTTGTATTCTTAAGACAGTTTATGAGATTCTATATGTTTTATCTCTGAGCTTTAATCTTATCCACAGAGTCGTTCAGCTCTGATATCTAAACAAGTTACTTAATCTTGTCTTCCTAATCGACGAGATCTTACTTGTTGCGTACAGTATTGAGGCCAAGAGCATAGGGTGATTGTATCTCTTGAATGAGCTTTTTAACAGCAAGGTGAGAGTCAAGAGAAGTTCTAACTCCAGCAACAACAAGATAATCTCTTTCCATATTAATAATGGATCCTTTTTACAAATAAATTTATTTTGCCTAAATTTATAAAATCCTTCCAAATCAAGTATTTCGTCCTCCTTTTAATATTACTCTTGAAATTTCGAAAACATGAATTTAAAGATATGAAATAAAATTTTCAAGATTTTTGTACGAACTAAAGGATTTTCTTGACGTCGTCATTGCAAACCTGCACGTCTAATCCGTGGCTCTCGAGAATCATACCACAATAAAGAGCGCGAGCACCACTTTTGCAGTGAATTATGTATTTTTGTTCTTTATCTAAGGTCTAAATTTAATCAATTAGCCTGTGCATTTCTATCTTCCTGGAAAACTAAATCTTACCTATCCTTTGTTACTATTATGATCGCACATCGATCAAGCAATATTTTGAAATCATCTCGGCAATTTTCAAGGCTTTCACGAACCTCATTGACTTGCTTCTCATTTCAAATTTAATCTTCTCTGAGTTATCAATATAGCCAACAGGATTCAAACCTATTATGCATAGGCGTTACCATGCCTTGCCAAGAATTTATTTGTTTGAGCCCATAAGAGCTATTTTCTAATCATTTTTAATGAAATATCCCATATTTTTTTCGAAGATTCTATTCAGCGGAATTCTATAGATCTTCGCAAAAGGACTTAAATAAATCTAAGTTTATTAGATATCTTCAGGCAATTACTAGACATCTATTAAGATCAATTTATTTTCCAACACTTACTAAAAGGAGACAGGCTTTAGGCTAACACTCTATCCTTTAATAAAGAAAAAATTGGGCTTTATCGGCTCGTGTTTCTTTATTAATTAAATGAATTTGCTCTTCTATTTCGCTGTAAAGCCTATGTTGTGAATAAATTGATGTCCAAGTGTGCTATAGTTCTAGTTGTTTATTATTTTACCGCAAGCTGAATCTTGTCCGTGGCCCGGAAATACAATTGTCTTCTCATCCAATTTTTTTAGTTTTCCCAAGCTGTCGTAGAGCTATCCGATTAATTTTTCCTTCTTATTTTCATCTAAACAATATGGAGATCCAACTGAATTCATCAAAACGGTATCGCCGGTAAACAAAAATTTGTTATTTTATTTAAGGGACTTGACGTAGTAGCAGGCAGATTAAGGAGAATGACCGGGAGTGTGAATCAATTGGATTTACAAGTCCTGAAGTTTTATTGAATCCATATCATCTAATTTGGTAGCTTCGATGACTGCACTTTTATGAATAATTGTTTAAACTTGAGGTAATAAAAGACATGGCTTATAGTCCAAGTGAAGGTGAGTCAACAACAAATGTGTGATCTGTACATTGTTTTGTTTGGCTATTTAAAAATATTAGCTAACGAATAGGATTGGATCTATGAGTAATGAACTTTTGTTTGAGACCAATAAATATGAGTAGACAGAGAGAGGTCTCAGCAGAAACTGATGGACTTTAATATCGTTGAACTTGTACGTTAGCACATCCATCAGCGGAATCGCACTGAATCGCTTTAATAGCTTAATATTCATATTAGTCACTCCATAATTATTAATCAAAGTTCTATGCGCCTCTTCTTTAACTCGTTATCCTGCACCCAGAAAGCTCCTGAATTCATAATTACGGGAATTATAAACATTACAACTGTGAGTTATATTACTGGCCAACTCCTCAACCATCCGATCAAGAAGTCTCCGATGGAATACAAGAATACACCAAATAAGGATTGAATTGCACAGACTATAAGTTTTGCGAACAAAACGACCAGGGTCCAGATAAAAAGCTGTGCCAGCCAAAGCTAGTACTTAATGGTAATAACTCTTCTCGGCTATGTTATTTAGAAATACATAACGTATTCATCTGTTTTATTTATCACTGAGTGATCATTGTTGTAGTCGGAGTAGGTTAAATTGCACTAATAATAGTTGCCCGACTGAAGTCGTTAGAGTTTCATTATTTTCAAGCCGGTCTCTACGGCTCTCAGAAATGCTATTGACATCAGCACTCCCAAAGTGCAGTCCAGCACTAAAATCATTAGATACCATACACAAGGATCCGAGTTAGCTGCTTTGGAGCTTATCCATACATTTAGGAAGTGTCCTATCAATTGCGATGAGCCTTGCTTGGATGTATCTAAAAACCAAATTTTCCAGGGTCTTTTGGGTATTTATTGATTTCTTTTGAAGACCAAGACTAAGAAAGCTAATGTACCTAAAAGAATCTGCACGATGAAGCCGGCCCACCCAAACAAATTGCAGGCTTCTTACTCAGTGATATTAGTCATAAATTAAATATTCAAAAGAGCTGGGTCTTATTGAGGAAGGTGCTCCTTCGTTTATTTTTGTCTATCACGACTCTCTTCTTCATATTATCGACTATTTCCTAATCGAGTTTAGATTTTTCCAACTTAACAAGTTCTTTTTCGCGATTGGCCTCAATCAGCCTGTTCTTCTAATATTGTTCTTCCAACTGTAATTATTACTCAAGCTTCTAAACTTGAATGAGAAGTATCTTTTTGATCCTTACAAATATTAGCAGGTTGTAAATTACCATCAGAATTGTAAAAGCTGCACCTTACACACTTTAATTTATTCCTGCTATAAGCAATGTCATCGCTGCTATTAGCTCAAATATGAAAAGCATTTTCTGGACAGGGTCATTAGGCGCCTACTTATAGAACCTGAAGATAAACATCGCAAGAACAGGTAGAAGAAGCAAATAAATTAGTCCATTTCTCCAGAGTAAAGCTAAAATAACAGCCTAACTTAAGTTGAAAATAAATTCAATGGCTAAATCAATGAATTTTTATTTGCTGAAGTTTATTGCTTCGACCGTAAGAGTTAAAACGATCGGAATTATTATAAAAATAATCGACAAAGCAAACTCAGTGCCTTATTTCAAAGCTGCTTATTATTAGACACCCATTCCCAGAATAAAGTAAAGCCCGATAGTCAACAAGGGCAACAGAGTGTTTCGAAAGAGGAATTTGACAGGCTTGATTGCGGATATTATTAGCTTATGGACCTTGGTATGATTTTACTAAGGAGTTAATTTTAAAAATAATGTCATGATCAATGAAATTAGGAATAAAATTATGTTAAATATTAAGATAGGAAGACCATGAGGCGATGAGTTGTAGTATTGATAGATAGGCGCTCCCAAGGCAACATTCAGTTAAGGAGCAACTAGATAGATCTCACCGAATCTAAATAGGAGGATCCTGCCTATCTCATTTGCAATCAAGCCTGAAGTGCTGACTGACTTCGTGCATCTTATAACTAGGATGGCCAGTTGACTTACGCCTAGCGCCACTGTGTTCTGGGTGATAAAATAATCTGTATAGGCAATGAAGCCAACAATTAAAAGTCCAATGATAACCCCCAAAATTTTTCCTAATTCTAAATTACTTGACTGGGAAAATACTTCTTCTTAAGTGAGTAATTTTAAATTGTAGGTCTGAAAGGAATTAGAGTCCATTCCGTCAAAAGTTATTGTGGAAATCACTCTTGGAAAACTGTAAAGGGGAAGATCATTGCTATTTACAGTAAAATTTAGAGTTAGTGCGTTTGTACCTGCCTTGTATAACACATTTGTGCAAGAAAAATAAATCTAATTTGAAAAATCAAAAGCCAGTAATTTGAATTTGTCAGCTGTCACGTTCTGGGATGTTACCCAATTGTTTGATGATCTCAATATCATCAAAAGATAATTTTTTGATTGCCATGCGTATTCCACAGCAACTTGAACATTAGATTTACATTTTGCTGCTGTGCAAAGTTAACAATAATTATTTTATGCTATGAAGTATCCCTGCGGGCATTTCAAAGTGCAAATAAAGTGGAAATATCTAGTGCAAACAGCTTCCTTTTTGGCCGTTCTGGCTATGATATCTTTGCAAACTGTTGTATTGCAGACCAAGCAATCTGTAAAAGTAGTATAGCAGGTGTTGCATTGTCCTTGAGAAAGCAGAGCTATGTTCGTTTATTGGGGACATCCTTCATATAGATTGATTAGTCCCTATTGCGAAAACGTAAATACATTACCCATACTTGTCACTCCTAATCTAGGAGCTATTCCGAATCCTCCGTAAAGTGCTATTTGTCTGTTGTAGTAGAATGCACCCAAGGTCTTAGTCTTAAAGGAGACGAAAAAAGTTTTTGCGTCGGGGAGGACAACGACAGCATAAACTGAGAATGAATAATTGTAAATGTTAGTAATTGTGTGGGTAATAAGACTGTAGACTGCGACATTGTTACCGGTTGATAAGTACAAATTGCTTCCTAATATATAATTGTAAAAAGATCTAGCGTAGGGTATGGAATATGTAAGTAATTGATTGGTGAGGGAATTGTATTCATAGATTTTGCTATCTGTATGAGTTACAACGATATCATTGTAAATTCCAAGCCAAACAGGCAATCCGTTCAGATTGGCTCTTAAATTTATGCTGCCAGTTCCTGTGTTGTATTAGATAATCTTTCCATTTATGAGTCCGTAGTAGAGGTTAGTATTTCCTTTCCTAATGATGTAGTACAGTATTGAATCAGATTAAGGGAGTGAGCTAGATATCCTTAGAGATGCAGCGGCGGAGTAATCGGCATTTAGATTTTGGATTTGAAGGAGGCCTTTTTACATTCCTGTGACAACCTGAGTGTTGCTAAGTTTCACAAAAGAAGAAATCGCGAAAGTAGATACTATTCTATTTAGGGTCGGCGTGGTGGTTGAAGTGGGGTTGGGAGAATTCGGCCGATCGAATCTATAGATGTTGGCATTGGCGGCTGCAACAAATGATTAATCAGAATTAGCCTCGACTGCTACAAACGGCAAATTGGTTTTTATAGTGCCAATCAACCTGCTTGATGTTAGCTGCAAAAATAAAAGAATCATAATTGATATGAGATTTTAATTGAATAAAAATAAATTCTTTTAAGTTGATTTAAATGCCTTCCCTCAAAAATTATGTATGAAATTTGCTAACTATATATATATCTAAACCTGCCCTTTAAAGTATATTTTTTCCCCTTGGAGCTCCTTTCCTTGGCGTTATTTGGCCATAACAGATATTTTTCGCATTGATCTCTTTTTTATTGTTTATTGTTGTGCACCACTACCTGCTAGCGCAAATAAACAGTTTGACAAATAATTTGTTCAAAGTTTAGTGGTAAAAACTAAGGCTTTATGAGACAGCCAATCTAAATGACCCTCAAACGATAGTCTAAGTTTTAAACAACGCTTGAATTTTCAAGAGAAAAAACGATAAGTGCTGTCTTGAAAATATTGTGTGGTCAAAAACTTCGAAAAGGCTCTTCTTGAACTAAGCCTAAAATACTCACACTTTTAAAGCACTTTAAAATAATTTTCAAATCTTTATAAACACAATTCGATTCAAACAAAATCGAATTAAAAGTTAGCTAACCAAAATTTTGATGATTTGATTATTATTCATTCTATTCATTTGCGGTTGCTTTACCCTCTGGGGTTGGGGTTGGGGTTGGGGTTGGGGT